>JANHZU010004382.1:247206-259995 GCA_032468055.1 Acrochordus granulatus
GCCTAAGAATTTTGCACAATATTGTGTAATGAGCCCAGATTTTCTACCCAGAATAGCCATCATGGGGCTTTCAGTCTGTCCTTTCTGAAAAGCACCAGATTAGGAGAACGTTGACTGGCAAGGCAAAACTGTGAAAATAACTGAAAGTACAAAGACGCATAGGTCACAAATGCTGGTTGCAAGGTTTTGGGGAACCTTGGAGAAGGCAAGTGCAGAAGGTGAAAATGCTTAATATTCTGTTTCTGACCTTATACTCTGCCAAGGAAGAACTGTAGAGTCTTGGTTGGACTTAGGTTCTGTCTTGCTTTGTGTCTGCACTGAATGTTACGTTGTGCTCTGGGCTTAGAGACCATCTGCGGTCAGTAGCAGCCTTTCCCCCCAGGACTCATCTGGGCACCTTCGGATGGAAATATCCTCTTTCCTATGAATGTTGCATAACCATTAGCACCATGTTGAATTTGGCCTAAGAGTTTGCCAGTGAAATGGTGTCATGGGTCAAGTGATTACAGCGGTATAATTAGGGTTCCCAGACATCTGAACAGGCAAAGGAGGACACAGACAGTTGAAGAGGACGATACATGGGGGAAAAGGAGGACGAACTGTTTAACTTTCCTGGTATCCGTTTCAAAAATTACACCAAACGACTGCAAAAAAAGTCTACACATACGCTAGTAATAATACAGAATCAAAGATGAAGTGCTTCTCAAATTTCACTGTGGAAAGGTATGATGAGTCATGTGACGTACTGACTGATCGATTGATATCGAAAGGGCTGGACTGAAGCTGATTGCTGGAATCAGGAGATAAATTAAGTAACAGAATCGAGTCTGTCAACAAAACAAAACAAAACAATACACTCAAAAAGTGGACAGTTGTTTTTTACTTTGAGGCTAGGCCCTCTGGATGGAGGATGTGAGGACCAAAGATGTCTGGTAACTCAAAGTATAATCTTATTTACAGTCTTTGACTTAAGAGTGTAATTGAGCCAGAATTACAGTTATAAGTCATTGCAGTCATAAGTCGAGGCATCAGGTGACCAGACCCAATGTTTTGTTATTTTTTGCAGCAGTCATAAAATGCATCCATTTTATCCACTGGGTGTTTTTTTTTTTTTGCTGAAAATCAGAAGTAAAAATGTCAAAAATCGTGGTCGCCTAACTGCAGGGCACTGCAAACGGCTGTAAAGATGAGTTGGTTGCCAAGCACCCATAGTGCGATTGTGTAACCATAGGCTGTGTGTGCGGCCATCGTAACTTTGAAATTGGGTCATCAGTAACTTTTGGGGGGTCCACTGTTACTGTGACCAGTTGCTAAGTTGAGGACTACCTGTACAAATATTTATTTTTTATTGTTTCATAGCTAGTGCGGACCATTTTGAACAAAGTCAGCGAGTATTTTAAAGGATGGCTGCCAGCTGAAAGTTCATCTGTGCATCTATATGTTTAAGTGTGCATGAAATAGCATGGTGTTCCTATTGTCAAAAATTATATCTATGTTTTAAAATAAGTTAAAATGTTTAATTATTCACATATCTCTTTATTCTTTGATTTCAGACAAATGATTTGATAATGCGTTTCTCCCTTGTTTTTCTAGCTGATGAATTTAGAGGAAGACTTGAGGAGTTGCATAAGGAGAAAAGTTTGCTGAACTTTCAATTTCCTTCACAACATCCTTCAGTTAGCAGCTTCTTGGATAAATTCAGAGCCCACTTTCAAATGACGTTGCATGAGGGAGTTCATAAGTAAGTGTGCAAAAACTTGATGCCTTCCCATACAATTATGCTGGAATTTACAAATTCAGGCTTTTAAGTATGTATATGGGTTGCAACTTCATAACCAGAGGATGCATATGGTTGAAAACAGTAGGACAGTGTAATGTTTACATCTATATATACAGGATCTGGAAATAATTTAGTGCCGTATGTATGTAAGAATCTGAGTTGGGAACTAAGATCTTGCTTTGGCCATAAATTGCTTTAAGGCAAAGTGCTACTTTTTGCAAACTTAAAGCAGATTAATTTTCCTTTCCTGGATAACTCTGACCCATTTCTTGACTGTTAATGGAGGTGAATTGTTTTGAAATGTATACAAATTTTGTGTAAATGCTAAGCATTTAATGACAATTAGTCTGTGGAGGCACAGTCCAGTGGAAAAAGTTTATTGTCAATCTTTATTGGAATATATTTGCAAGTCCTAAATATTTTAAAGTGGCTTGCACAGAAAAGCATACCAGTGGATTGTATTTTCACTAATTTACTGATGTACAAACAGTTAAATAATTTGATTTATAGAACTGTCTTCTCCAAACAATTCTGTTACAGCTTCCACAATTATCAGCCAGCAAATCATTCCTGACACTTGTAGAAAACTGCTTTAGAGTACAATTTACATTAGTATCCACAGCAAAATCCTGAATTTATTCTTTGTTGTACTTCTCCTTGACCACCTGTGCCAAAAAGGAGAACACCGCAGTCCATTATGACTGCTACAGCTTCTTCCCTCTTACTCTGAAAAAGTAATAATTGCAGTGAAAAAAGCAAGCAACCACATGTTTTTCATTGTGTCCATCCTGCTGGATTTGCTGTGTGGTAGTCTGTAAGCAAGCAAGGCACTGAACATCAGGAAACCTCAAACTGACCATTTTTCCAAACTGATTATTTTCGATACAGATTTCCTAAGTAATTTCTCCAAATACAGGACCGAATGTTGAAACTCATTGGAGCAATAAAATACTAGAGAAATAAAAGACCACTTAGCTGCAAAGGTGATAGCATTCTCTAAGAAGTACTCTGAAAATCATATGCATGGATTGCAGCCTAATTTACTCTTTGAAAAACTTTTAGTTTCAAATATTCCTAGAAAGTCTGGAGAATTCTGATAAAATGTTCCTCACTAATTTGAGCTAAGCATGCACATGCTAATATGTTCTTTTGTAATTATTGTTTTATTGGCAATTATATTATGAGAAAGTATGAGAACTGGAATTCTCTATTTTCCTTCATAAAAAACGCTTGCTGACATGACCATGAAATATGGTGTCCATGTATGGCACTGGCTTGTGTGTGATAGTTTAAGGTAGAAGTTTTGGATTTTCTATTTGGTCATTGGGAAAATGTCTGACCCGTGGGATTCTGCCTCTGAGTTTATATCTGCATTTTTAAGATTTGTTTACTAGCCCATAAATATTTTGTTACTTGCTGATATGTATGGCTTCCTTAAATATGGAGAACATTGGAGTGAGACAAACATATGCAAGATGGCCTTATAAGGAGCTGCCTTCTGGAGCAGATGTGACCAATCTCATGGCTTCTTCATATCCAAAGAAGTTGCAGTGAACCAGACTTGCCACCTGAGCATGAGTTTCCACCTCAGCATCATCTCCATTCTTTGGAGACATGTCAGTTTGCCATTTTTTTTTCTACCCAGAACCCTCTCAGATACTGTGTTTTAATCAGGGAATGATATATTTTGTCCAATTCCTAAGGCAATTTACAACATCCAACTTCTGAAATATTATAAAATGTGTGTGTGTGTGTATGTTCAGTTTTGGCTTGATTTTATATATTCAATAAAGTAAGCATCGTTATGCAGATAGAGAGTTTTCTCTGCTAAACTTTTTCTCTCCTAAACCTTTAAGAAATAATTATTTGTTTACCCTTTCTGAATTCCATCCTTGAACCCTCTAGATATATTGGGCTACAGTATATGTTAAGTTTGTGGTCATTGTAGTCCAATACATTTGGAAGTCACCAGATTGGGGAAAATTGTAACAAACATTAATATTAATTCTTTAATATTTTTGAACACTAATAGGGAAAGGAAACTTCTCAAAAAACGTGATCAGAAGAGATTAAGTCTTCCTTACCATGAAGAGATACATGCTCCATTTACAAAACGGGACCAGCTGCTTGAGGAAAAGAAGTGGATACAGGTAAGCAGAATATGATTCACTTTATGGAATAGTGTTGTGGAGATGTACATGTATAGATAAAGATACTCCATAGTACATATTTATTATTGTATGATAAATATCTTGAGTATAATTCATCTATTAATTGTAAAAAAAATAAGGGAAGATGAGAATTATAGAAATATTTTGAAAGATATGTGAATGTTCAAAATTCCTACCCTAGCCTTCAAGCAACTTGAGATTCTCAAGTATTAACTTCATCCAAGTATTAACCAAGCCAAACTTTCTTTGCTTTGGAGGCCAGATAAGCTTAATGAGATGCTTATTATATCTCAGTTAGCTAAGATACCCATTAATGTTTCCTACATTAAGTTGGGAATCAGTATGTATTTATTTACTTGTTAAACACATTAAAATGGTTGCCCATTTCAAATGATGACTCCGAGTGGCTTACATCATTAAAATTCTGCAATTTAAAAAAAGTAATTAGTATGAGAAAGGGGATGAGGTCGAATATTGCTTGACTCCTTTTTGTTAAATTTGATTTATAGTACTGTGTGTGTGATTCATTAATTACTTGAACATTACTGGAAATATTCTTATCAAAATGGTATTGTTACCACTGATACCATTTTAATGCAACGGTTACTTTTTCTTCTGGCATAATAAAAAAAATTATTAACAGTAAATTTAAATTAGAAGAATCGACTCAGAATATTAGCTTATGTTTTAATAAATAGTTATTTAAAAATACAGAATATATTTCAGGGTTTTTGTTATTCAAAAAAAAACAAGAAATCACAAAATAGAAAACAGACTAATAAATATCAGTTTGTCTACTGGTTTGATGGCCAGCACATTGTTTGCCCCTTCATCATGAGCCATAAAATTCTACATTGCATCTTTTTCTATCATGAATACTGATGATCATTTAGGATCGCAACAAAAGTTTAAAAAACAGGCATCTGGATTGGATTTTTCAACTTTTTCAACTACTTGAAAAATCCAATCCAGATACCTGTTTTTTAAACTTTTGTTGCGATGCAATTACCCTGGACGAGTGAGAGTCTTCACAGACTTCTTTTGAAGACCTATTTATGTGATCTAATACAGCTTTGATTTCCCTTAAAACTAAGAATTCCAGCATTACATTATATTTGTTCCCAATGTTCCTACTACTTTCTCAACTAAATCTTCCTTTTAGACACTATCAAGTCAGATAATTGATTCTCTTGTGCCTTCCCTACCCCTCTGAAGAAAAAGATCAATGATATAAACTAAGAATTTCCTGGGAGTATATTACGTAAGAGTTTGCTTCTTAGATAATTAAATCTCCTATCACTACTATTTTATGCCTCTTGGAAAGATCGGCACTTAGCATCATTTACATTTTCTTGGTTGGGTAAAGAACTAAAGATATTAATAACAGTATTAATTTTATAGATACTAACTTGTATTTACCTTCTTGTATTTAAGAATTTAAACTAATTTTGTCTATTTTCCATACTTTTTGTATCTCGAAAATGAAGACCATGAAGTTTATGAGCCAAACATTTTTTTTTACTTTACACTGAATTGTTTAACAATCTCTATTATCACAAAACAGTTAATTTCATTCTGTAGCGTACAGTCTTCTTCTGTCTCAGGATTTTAATCTCCAAATCAGAAAGAATTCAGCTTGAAGCCATTTTGATCCAGTTCTCCATGCTCTAGTTAAACACAATTTTACTAATTCTTGTGAGATAGAATCCATGTCATACCATTTGTTCACCACCAACTAATACAGGATATAGTCCCTGAAACAAAATTGTTCCTGTTCACATCATCTGTATTGTCAGTCATTCCCTTGGATGTATTCCTGTTTCTGATTCTCCTCCATGGTCTAGAAGTACAGAGAAAATGTCACCTAAATTCAAGTTCTTGACTTTCTTCTAATCCATGTTGATATGATTGCTCCTGCTGTTGGAAACATCATTTGTTTAAACTCCAGTGTTTAAAAACAAATGAAAAAAGGAGGACTACTAACTTTTGGAAAATATTTCTGGCAAATTGTTGATCTTTATGAACTGAGGAGTCTGATCAAGATACATTCCACTTCCTTGCAACAATAAATCTTCAAATTATTTTCTATTATATGGTGCAGCTGTATTGCCTCCATCCTTGAGGGATCTACCATCTTACCTTCTGCCATGTGATACTTTTCCTCTCCTGGATGCTTAGAATTTGTTTTTTTCTGAGAGGACCTAAATTCCAGCAGTTGAGAGGATGTTCAAACTAATCCATTAGACTTGATCCTGTTTTATTTTCCTTATGTGGAATTGCTTCTTCTTTTAGTTTCTGCTGCATCACTTCCTTTCTTTGTTCTAATAAATCTGCATCTTCTTTCCTCAGCTGAAGTATATCATCAAATGCTCCAAAACTGTCCTCTTCTTCAAGAACTACTATAAGCATGTACTTGTTATAAATACATGCCAGGTTATTCTCATGACAGGAACATAAATATGGCACAAGCACTGCAGTTACTGACCATTCATCTTTAATTACTCAGTTTATTTTTGTTTCCTATTGAGCTCACAAGTTAGCCAAATTAGTCAATTTCCTGAGGAAAATTCCCCTTAAGCTCTCTTAGTATACTCACTTTCTAGAAATTGGCTGCCTTGTATTGCTCTTCCAGTCTCTAATTATCACCTAATGGACAATCAGCATCTCTTAGAACATTACTTCTGCAATCAGCAGCTATTCTGGAGCTTTACCCAGAATAGTAATTTACTAGTAACCATAATCTCCACTAAAATATGGTTTCTCAAAAAATATAGGCTCTTGGTTCCTCTTCTCTTTTTTCTTTTCCCTTTCTGACAAACTCTTGTTAGTTCTCCACCAACTCACTTTTCATGCTTTGTTTTTACATTATAGCATTTAGCAATATGTTTGCCAATTAACACAATATTTACAACAAAAAGTATGTCAGTCAAAACCAAAGAATCGTACTCTAAGATTCTTTGTCCTTAAAAATGCAAAACTGTATCCACTAAACTCAGTTCAATTAGAGGGTGAACTTTGTGAACTTTATAAAAGCAATCCCCCTAAGGTTATCTGCAGGAGAATTAGGAGGGGATGGGCTTACACGTAAATCTCATTACCATTTCTCCTTTCTGAATACATAGAACATTAATTTAATGGGGGAGGTCTGGAAATACATATACACA
The DNA here is from genome assembly GCA_032468055.1 of Acrochordus granulatus. NCBI lineage: Eukaryota > Metazoa > Chordata > Lepidosauria > Squamata > Acrochordidae > Acrochordus > Acrochordus granulatus. Next base: position 254,322 of record JANHZU010004382.1, read on the forward strand.
TTTCCTATTTCGTCATTTTTTTAAAAATCCATCCATTCATTATTCCTCAGTCAGTTTTCTTCTAAATACTTTTGGCCTCCCAGAGGTAGAACAATTGTATATCAAAGTTGAAGATTTACTGGAATGAGATGGGAGAAAATCAGGTTCAAATTCCAGATGAATATGGAACTCACTGGAAGAAATTCAAAGGGCTCAGTTCAATCTACCTTCCTGTTATAAAGATAAAATCAGCATGTCCATGAATTTTAGCTTCTTAGAGGACAGTTAGGATGTAAACAAGATAAATAAATAATGAGAAAACTCATTTATGATTTAGGAAGACTTGATTCTAACTGCAGTTCAGCTTCCATTTTTAAATATGTATATTTTGGTAAGCCTACTTACAGATAACCATTGATATCCACAGCAATCCTAATTCCTATTTAAGGGCCCTTTACATTTGATATTAGCCAGGCTTTTTCAGTTGATCAATCATGAAACACTGGTAGGACATAGACTGCAGTATGATACATTTTATGTAAATGGTTAAAGAAATAATTAATACATTCCCAAATTCTTTTCTTAGTTCAAAAGATAGTTTGGGATCTGAAAAGGATGAACAATTCTTCAATAAGTAGCAATATTTTATTTTAATGAAAGTTGAATTGATAATTATCACAAAAATATAATTATTGCTTTGATTTGTTCTGTGGGTCTAATAAAATGTGGCCTTTATTATTCTACTTTGTAATTATAGCTTTTGTTTAAAATGTAATGCTTATAGTGACCTATAAACTTAAATATAAACATTTATCACTAAAAAGGCTAAAGGCAGCGGGGAAAAATTTTTGAGAAATCATACAGATGATACTTCATATGGACAGAGAATTCTGTCATTTTGGGAGAAAAGAGGTAAGCAACACATCAACAATTTTTACCTAATTCTTTTTTACTTTTCTTTGTTTTAAACAAATATTAATATAGGCAACCTAACCAATTAAAATCAATACAAAATAGTATGAAGTAATTACATGATGAATTATCTTTCCATTTTACCACACAAGAACACTTTTCCATGCTTCTAGGCATTTGTCAGATTCATTTATTTGTTTATGCCGATATGGGATGGATATAGTTATACCTCCTTGCATTACAAGAAGATATACAATATTTATAAAGCTGTTTTTCCCTATCATTAAATAAAAAACATTTGATTCTGTAATTACCTATTTATATGTATTATAAAGCAGCATAATTGCCTATTGACAAAACAAATGACTAATATCTATATTCTAATTCGCTAGGAAAGCAAGCATATTTCTATTTGACAAGCAGATTTGTTTATAAAAGTGCCTGACAATGATAGGTTTGTTGAAATATATATCTTTGAACATGAATATAATTTCTGACAATCTGCTGTCCATTCAATAATTAATTTATATTTAATATTTTATTTCATGACAATGTGGCCAACCACTAAAATGACAGAAATATTACATTATTTAATTTGACATAATATTTACAGATCTAAGCTTCCCATTACACACAAATGAAACATGACAACATACATACAAGAATTAAAAGTCAAGCTTAATCATTTTTTCCAAAATAGCTGTCCAATTTTGCAACATATACTATTGCAGAATGTTACAAACTGGTTTTCCAAAAGCGTCAACAAGATTTTTAAAACACTAAACACATAAAATTTATTCTAGGAAGCAGGACAACCTACAAGACTTGATACTATACAATTATTCTTGTATTCCATATCCCATAAACCCCAGCCATTATAGCTAATTGTGAGAAATGATTAGAATTAAAATCTAATAATGGCAAGAAAGCTGTTTCTGCCCATCTCATCATTGTTTAGTTCTAAGTGGTTCTCTGTCTTTCAACATTTCAGTGTATAAATTAAAATAAATAATTCAAATATGTGCTATTAATTTATTTGGTATATATTCTGCTTTTAGAGTTCTCAAGACATTTATTGTAAAAAAATTTATTGTGAAGGTCAGCTGTTTTTACAGTTTTCATTTACGGCTCTTAAAAGCTTTTGTGTGAATAAAATCACTAAAACAGATCATAGCAGGCGGAGAGCTCAGTATTAGAAAAACACATTATCCTATCTCTGGAGACTCAAGCAAGAGGCTGAAGAAAGGAACAGAGTGAACCAATCAATTAGGTGGAAAGTGAACTTACTATGGACTGTTCGAAATGTAGAAAAAATCTGTTTAAAAACAAGAGTGGAAGGTGTGTTCATAAAATCCACCTTGCCTTATCAGGCACTCCTATCTTTGGGAAACTAACTAATCTGATTATCTGGAACTATGTGATGAAGAGAAACCAGGTGTAGCCTCAATTAGATCAAGAGCACTCACCTCCATTTCTAATAGTTGCTGGTATTTTGTTGTTTCCCCAATAAAAATATATTGGCCTCATCAAGGTGAGAGTTTCTGCAGAGAGAGTACAGGGGAAGTTTTGTACTTCACCACCTTCTCCTTTTTTGTGTTTACATCTCCCCATTCAATGGGGATGAGGTAACAAAAAATTGGACAAATTCCAGCCCAATTTTTACAGGTAGCTGAGCTCAAGGAAGCTTACTTCACCTTTACCCTCTTTTTCAGATCTACTCTGAACTAGTCTACATGCAATGCCTAAGCAAAAGTAAAGATACTCAGTCATGGATATAAAAGGGTAAAATGGTCTCCCACCATCTTACATTTACCATTTTACACCATAATCCTAACCCTAGAAATTTTTTTGATACATGGATTAAATTAGTACTAAACTTCTTAGGAAAAGGTTAAAAGCACTATTATGGGGTGCAGGGAAATTATTTTGATTGGATTGCTTTTTACTAGGAATGGCATGGAGATCTATTTGTGCACATACTTAATGAAACAAAAACAGGGAGTGTGTGTTTGATTACAGACAATATTGATGAAACTTAGTCTGTTGTTTTTGAAACTCTATAAAAATACAGAGAATGTGTAATACATATGAAAATACCTTAAGAATGCATGGTTTATTTAAACATCTAAAATTCAATCACCACTTTTCTCTGAATTGCAGTAATTAAGTTCAAAAGATAAACCTGTCTGTAACAAATTATTTTACACCATAACACAAGTGAATCATATCTAGGATTGTAAGGGACAATCCTAAATTACTAAACTCCGCTGGGCTTGTTTCTGAACAGAGAGAAGCAGACTCCACTCTAATATTGTAATCTCATGCACAATTATCGGAGTAATCATGCATAAAATGGAAAATAATTGGAAATGCAGCTTACTGAGAATTACATTTTATCATACAATTGAAGAATAGTGTTCTTTTATAAACAACACTGTCAACAGATTGAGGCTTTTAAATATTTGACTTAAGTTATAAAGTATGTGTAACAGCCCATCTTAATTCTTTTTCTGGAGTGATTTTCTAATTAAAGTCAATAATATACCTAAATAAATTATTTATGTTGTAAGGGCAACTGGAAGGTTATCTCCTTGCTGGAGGAAAAGGTGGGAGGACTGAAAGCCAACCTTTCTTTTTTAAGGCTTAACAAGGAAAGCAAAACAGACATTGCTACTACACAAAGAAGTCTGTATCAAGGTCAGCAAAAAGAGACATCTGAAAAGAACAAAAAATTGTTCAATAACAGAGGAAGCAGAAGGAGGGTGCCAAGGAAGAAGATTTATAATGAGAGTGATGACTATTTGCAGGCATTTGGTATAAACAAGATAGTTCTTATCACAGAAACTGACCAACAATTTGAGGCTTTGAACATGGAAGGCATGTGACACCTACTTGAATAATTCTAGCACTCCAATCACAGAACAATGGAAAGATCAACTCTGCAGGAATGAAGAGTGAATACACTGACAAGCTGAGAAGCAAAAAGGAAATACAAAGAAACCATGGAAAAATGGTTAATAACTAAAGAGGAATACAATCTAGTAACTCAACCCTATAGGGAAGGACTCAGGAAAGGTAAGGCTTAGATGGTGAGACATGCAAACCATGATAAAGGGAGTTGGAGATACATCTGAAATAAAGTAAAAGAGGCAGTTGATCTATTATGTGGGGAAAGTGAGAATATCACATCAAGGAACTGGGAAAAGACTGAACTGCTTTACCCTTTAATTGCATCAGTCTTCTCTCAGAGAAGAATCCTTCCTATTTTGAGGGCATATAGACCTTACTTGAGAACAGGGAAGAAATGGGTGAACTGTTAAGGGGCACATCCAGAAAACATTACTAGTCCTGAGGGGGGGAAGCATGAGACAGACATTCAGTGCTTTGTTATTGAATAACAATGAAGAGTATCCATGGAATTCCCACAGTCTATTTCTCAACCCCACTTAACTCTATGGGGTGACACTAACCTAGTTCAGTATTATTACAGTAAGAATCCATTTTACTACTTTAAAGAAATTTAAATTTCCAGTGTCAGATGAAATATATATTAGGATATTAAAATGTAGCAGAAAAGATTTGGAAACTACTAACTATAATCTTTGAAAACTCCTGGAGAACCAATGAGATGCCAGAGTGGAAAATAGCAAACATATTTTTAAAGGATCCAATAACCTACTGATTTAATGTCTATCCTTGGCAAAGTATTAAAATATATTGTGGAGCAAAATAAAGGTTTTCACTTTTACTTGTGTCTGACTCTAGGGGGTAGTGCTCATCTCCATGTGAAGTCAAAGAGCCACTGTTGTCTAAAGATGTGGCCATGTGGCCAGCATGACTATATGCCGAGGCACACAGAATGCTGTTATCTTCCCACTAATTTAGGCAGTACTATTTATCAACTTGCATTTTTCATGCTTTTGAACTGCTAAGTTGCAGGAGCTGAGACAAATAACAGGAGCTCAACCCATGAAGTGGCACCTGGGTCTCAAACTTGGGCTGCTGACCTTCCAGCTAACAAACCCAGCATCTTAACAACTAGCCACTGCGCCCCAACTGTGAAGCAACATAGCTGCTAACAGTTAAGAAAAAATGCTAATATTACCTGCAACCAGCATTGGTTTATCAAAATCAACATCAGCCAAAACTAGTATTAGGTCAGATTCACATTACCTTGATAAAGGACATGTTGTGGATGTGGTGTACCTTAATCTCAGTAAAGTTTTCAACAAAGTCCAGGCAACATTCACAAAAGCACTGTGTTCACTCCATGTAAAATAATAGATTTTCTATGCACTTCACATCATATGGGACAGACATAAAGAAGCTAGAGCACGTTCAAGCAGAAAAGCTACTCAAGGGAAAACGGTTTGGAAAACCAAGTGCTGTGAGGAACAATTAAAGGAGATTTTATTAAACAGCTAGCAAAAGAAGAGTCTATAAAAATGGGATACTAGTTTACGTGTACAGTATTTAAAATTCTGGCACATGCAAAAGGGCGGGCCTGTTGTCTGTTGAAGACAAAGTCTAATGGACTAAATTAAAAGAAAGGAGAGACAAGCTGACTTATTAGAAGGAATCTAACAAGTAGTAGAATAGGCTACCTAGAATAGTGATAGATTTCCTTCTCTGGAAGTTTTCAAATAGAATCTGGATAGTCACCTGTTAGGGGTGGATAATTTTTTGCTTTGTACATTCAGATTCTTTATTGGCCAAGCACAGTTAGACTTTCAAGGAATTTGGCTCCAATACAGCAGCTCTCACTATACTTGCAAGACAGCAG
>JANHZU010004382.1:262329-277750 GCA_032468055.1 Acrochordus granulatus
GACCCGCTCCTTTCATCACTGCGCTGACATCGTACGCTGATGCGAAGGGGCGAGGCTGTGGCGGTGCGGCTCCGGCTGATGACTGGCCCTTCCCCAAGGAGGCTTCTAGTTTTATATGTCCTTAGGGATCCGTTACTCAGCCTGCTCAGTTGCGTTTAACCATGATGTAAACATAAAAAGATTTTTTTTTCTGCCACGCCTTCACGGTGTTAATGTCACTTGATTCCCCAAGCCATACCTGATGCAACAAAAGTGCCTACCTTCTTCACTCACGTTCAGAAGCACCTACAAATCACATAAACATGTACACTGTGCATATATATATTAAAATACACATGTAAAATTTAGAATTAAAACTAGATAGCATGTGCCCAATATCGGGCCATCTCAGCAGCATTTTCTCTCCCCGGCATGAGGTCTTCCTCTATACATTGTAACGGGGATCATATACTCCGCAGCTTATGTGAGCTGGTTCTTCCCCACAGTCACACACGGTATCTTCTGTGAGGAAACCCCATTTCCTCAAAGTATCCTCTCATCTTCCTACCAAATACTTCCTACCACATGCAGTCCTACCAAATATCCGACAAATACAATCTATTTAGCAATTTCTGTGCAGGCCAAGGTTGTTCTTGACCGGTCGGTGGACAGTCGTGTGGTTGTGCCCAGTCACCTGGTAGCTCCTTACTCACCTTCCATAGTTCCAGAGCGGCCTGTGGCGGCCAACTGTTTGGGGGAGTGGGGTTCTGAGAAACTATTCCTCAACCTCATTTCAACCGTGGCAGGCGGTGGCCGTATAGTAGGTATGTTTCTGTGGATGTCGCTTTAACTCTTTCTACACAGCGCTTTCCTGGAGGAATTTTGGAGGAGAGATGCCAGCAAGGTAGTACCCCTTTTGTATTGGGGGCAGTTTCAGACACCCCATGACCGGTCCTGCTGTTCCATCTAGGGCCACGTCCAGCTGTTTTGCACGTTTTGATCTATGCCAAACAGAACTAGCATATTCTCCTACCGAGTAACATAAAGCTAACGTGGAAGTTCTTAGCGTATGTAGTTGGGCACCCCATCTTGCGCTTGTGATTTGTTGTTCCTAGCAAATACTTAAATCAGTGCCTACCCAGTTGGTGTTAAATACTGCAACATGTTTATTTTTGCTTCATCAGCCAGTCTGTAATGTGACCTCAAGAAGATGAGTTTAATCCAGCTCCTATTGGCAAATGTGGGCTGTTTGAGATCAGCTCCCTTCTCTCTAATTTTTTGGTTTTGTCCTTTGGAGCCTTTCTGGTCTCTTCTCTAACCCACCATGGTCTTTCAACTGAATCACCCTCAATATTTTAGTCTTTGTTGTATCATAACAGTTTATTATTTTTCATTCCCCCTTCAGTAGTATCCAGTTCTCAGAGACTCTTTGGACAAGTCCCTGCAGTTTTCTTGGCAAGATTTTTTTTAGAAGTGGATTGCCATACCGCCTTCCTAGGGCTGAGACGAAGTGGCTAGCCCAAGGTCACCCAACTGGCTTTGTGTCTAAGGCAGGACTAGAACTCACGGTCTCCTGGTTTCTAACCTGATGCCTTAATCACTACATCAAACTGGCACTCATTGTATTATCTGCCTCATTTCAACTTGTTCTTTTTTGACAATAACATAATTCAATTTCTTGTGGCCCAGCACCTTTTTGGCCTTATCTCTTCTTTCTCTGTGGTATTTTCACTGCTAAATGTCATTTTTAGTTTCTTTTATTAGCTTGTCAGATCCAATTTCTATTTCTGTTTTTAAAGGCTCCTTGAAGACTTATTTCAGTTTCAAAAATATGTTTGCAGTGTAATAGGATCACACTATCTCTGATATACAGTGCAGTAAAATGCAGAAAGAATTATATTTGAGTTATAGAATACCAGATCTGCAGATTCACCTCTATCCCAACGTGAATATATCCCAATGTGTTAACTTTTCCTGAGGTGCCTTCCAGATATGTGGAACTTCCCTTTCACTTTGATGGCTGGGGATAATGGTTATTTTAGCAAAAGGCCCTTAGAGCACCAGTATGGGGAGTACATCAGTGCATCTCCAATATATTATTTTAGTTCATACTATTTTGTTAATTACATTCTGTTAATACAAATGTGCAGCTGGCATCTGAAACCATCATCCACTATCAGAAGTTACAACTCTAGTCTTCAGGTAGGGCCAACTGCTGGAACATCCAGACCCTTCTCATCTTTCAACATTTTTTCAGATGGAAGATGTTAGCAACACCGAGGAACTGAGTTTTATTTTTATTTTAATTTTCCATAGTATGTTTTAACTCTGAGCTGGCAAACTGTGGGAAATTATCATGACAATTAGATTCAGCTGCCTTGTTCTACTAAAGTTGTTTTATGCTGCTCTTCAGTAATGCTACACTAATACCCCATACAATGGAGCACTGACAAGCTGTTCTAATTCAGAGCCCTTGTAAAGGGGGAATCAGATCTGTATAAATACTCTTTAAATATTTGTTCTTTAGGCAAACTGAGAAATTGAACAAGGGCTGTACTTTGTAGCCTTTATATAAAATATTTTATTTATATAAAATGTATGTAAAATATAAATTTTATATAAATAAAATAGCAGAACAGTGCAATGAAGTTATATTGTAAAACAGTTTGGTTTGATAAACTGAAGAATAAGATATAATTAGCTTACTTTTTTGCATAACCCCATTCTAGATATAAATGTGCCATCAGAAACCATGTTAATGTTTCATTATTCACTAAGCACAAAGAAATAATTTTATTGGTAGCCAATGAATATGCATGGAAATTAAGTTAAACTTGCCTTTTCCAGCTGTAACAATACAAATTGTGTGTATTGCTTTTAAAAGACTCTGACAGATGCTTTGTAAAAGTTAATGTACAGTAATAGAGTCAGGTTAATCTATTTTTCATTAGGAAAGAAGGGATAAAACTTACTATCATTTAATAGTGGTTAAAATTTTAAGATGATCACATTCACTTTTGTACAACATAGCAATTTGGGAATGGAGAGATACTTTGCTCAATCTCATTTCAAGCCAAATTTGTAGTATATGGCCTGATGTCTTTTTTTAGTTTCAAGCAGGTACTTGCATGGTTGAACTCAAGCATGGATTTTTATTTTGAAATCTTAGTCTTGGTTTTATCTCTTGCTTAATAAATTACCTCTTTGATTGCCTATGGCAAGAAAAGGTGGTAAAATGATTTTTGAGCATCTTGTATCAAGTATGTCATTATAGAACAATGTTGATTGGACATTAATAAAGACTAATTTGTGGTTTGCATTATTCCTATGTAGCAGAGCTTTTTCTCACTGTCATTAATGAATTATGTAAATTATAGAATTGTATTCTAATTTCTGTTACATGCCATGTTTTGTAAAAATCAGGAACCTACATTCTCCAGAATGCAACTTGATTGGATGAAAGTTATCACTGAGCATTAGTTACATCTGTTGACTGAAGACATGCAAAGATACTTAAATTCAGATTCTGCAAAGCATTCAGACAAACACTTCATGGGGCAACCAAGGTGCTGCTCTAAACTCACTGCTCAAAACACTGAGGCTGTATAGCCTGTTGGAGGCTTAGCCCAGTCACTTGAAAAGGATTCCCATAATCATATGATAATGACACTAAAACCCCCAATAATACTTCCACCTGGAGTGCTGCTGAAGAGAAGATGGAAAGTAGACCCCTTCAAAGTGGGTGTGTTAAGCCTTCAGCAAGATGTGATACTTTGAACAGCAAATTTGGAGGGATACTTCAGTTGCCTTGCTGAACTCTCCTCGAAAGGATTTATGTATCCTTAATTTAAAATATCTTTAAAATTTGGTGAAATCCATAACTGGAATTGGACAATGCTTTAATAGTTTTCTAATGCTAAATTAATTTGGGAGTTGCCCTTCATTTTATGAATTTTCTCTCTCTTTGTCATTTAAAGGATATCTTCAAATTACAGATGAAGAACCTAGAGCAAATTAAAAGACGCTGATGTTAATCCACCACGAAAAAGAATGGAAGACAAGTTACATAGCAACCTGACCCTTGCCAATGGTTCAACTTCTAGCCAAAAACCCCTTGAAGGCCATAGTCTTTGGGAAGTAATTACCATTGCTACTGTAACGGCCATTTTAAGTTTAATAACCATTGTGGGAAATGTTCTTGTAATGATATCATTCAAAGTCAACAGCCAGCTCAAAACAGTGAACAATTACTATTTACTTAGTCTCGCGTGTGCAGATCTTATAATTGGAATATTTTCTATGAATCTTTATACGTCATATATATTAATAGGGCACTGGTCTCTTGGAATTTTGGCGTGTGATTTATGGCTAGCACTTGATTATGTAGCTAGTAATGCTTCAGTAATGAACCTGTTAGTTATCAGTTTTGACCGATATTTTTCCATTACACGCCCTTTAACCTATAGGGCTAAACGCACACCCAAAAGAGCTGGGATTATGATTGGTTTAGCTTGGTTAATTTCTTTTATTCTGTGGGCTCCTGTAATCCTATGCTGGCAGTACCTTGTAGGGGAGCGAACTGTCCCACCTGGAGAATGTCAGATACAATTTTTGTATGAGCCTATTGTCACCTTTGGTACCGCAATTGCTGCTTTCTATATTCCAGTGTCGGTGATGACTATTTTATATTGCCGCATTTACAAAGAGACTGAAAAACGAACCAAGGACTTAGCTGAGCTTCAGGGCTCCAGTTCTGTGACTGAGTTTGAAATGATAAAGCCTCAAAAAACTCTGCTGAAATCCTGCTTTAGCTGCAGGCAACAAAATTTGACCAAAAGGGACCAATCTCAGGCTTCATGGTCTTCATCCAGTCGAAGTACTTCCGCCACAGCAAAAGCATCTCAGATTCAAAACAGCTCTCAAGATTGGTCTAGGGCGGAGCAACTAACCACTTGCAGCAGCTATGCCTCATCCGAAGAAGAGGAGAAATGCCCCCCTGATCCAGTCTTTCAAGTAGCTTATAAGACCCCAGTAAAAGGGAAAGTTGATGAGCAAAAAGAAGAGAAAAAGAAAGCTTTTATCAAAGACCAGCATAAGGAGAATGATTATGACACTCAGAAATATTTTCTAACCCCGACCAAAAGTCATATTCAAAAAAGTAATAAATGTGTGGCTTATAAATTCCGGTTGGTGGTTAAAGCTGATGGTGCACCAGAAACTAACAATGGCTGCCGAAAAGTAAAAATCACTCCTTGTTCTGCCAGTTTATCCAAAGACACTTCCATCAAAAATTTGGATCCTAATCTAAGTAATCAAATTACTAAAAGGAAAAGAATGGTTCTTATAAAGGAACGTAAAGCAGCCCAGACTCTAAGTGCCATTCTTCTAGCTTTTATAATTACCTGGACACCCTACAATATAATGGTATTAGTTTCCACATTCTGCTCAGATTGCATTCCTCCAACATTATGGCATCTTGGCTATTGGTTGTGCTATGTGAATAGTACTGTTAACCCAATTTGTTATGCCTTGTGTAACAAAACATTCAGAAAAACCTTTAAGTTGTTGCTTTTCTGTCAATGGAAGAAGAAAAAAATGGAAGAAAAATTATATTGGCAGGGTAATACAAAGCTGCCTTAAGTTAAAATGAAGTAGCTGAAATATAATGATCTTGGCCACAGAGTGTATATTAGCTATTTTATTTGTAAAGTTGTTGTTTTGTGTATTTGGAAGTAAAGAAGCAACATTTGTATGATTTATGACTACAAAGAAAGCAGTCATAATGTTGAACATTTCTGTAATTTGAACTACTCAAAGGAGCATTATGAGTGTTGCTATCAGAACATTTGGTCCTGCAGTTCTGCTCAATAATGGCAGGACACAAGACCTTAATAACTGGTGACTGAACAAATCCATAAATGTATTAACTACACATTCTTGCAGAGTAGTATCATGCCATCTTATATATTTTTCTGGGATTTTTTCAAGTTAAATAATAGATCTGCAATATAATGAAGTTAGCATTGTTCTCCCTGCAAAATTATCCACTAATTGAATTGATGCAAAGGGAATGCATATTATATATCTGTAGCTCATGATAAATGATTGAAATTGTTTCTCAGGGGGTAAAAATGTCAGCCTGAATTATGAACAATAACTGAATTTGAATTCATCTTTTTTTTAAATTGGAGCTAGATATGGCTTGTAAGGGGAAAGGTATTTTTCTAAAGAACATACTGAAATAGGATGTGAGTATTTAAAGATTTAAAGTTGCTGTAGTGAGAGCTACATATAAAGTATCAAAAAGTTAACCCCTAGCATTTCGTATTTTATATCCAGAGTTTTACAAACATTTGCATGAAATAGTTTAGAGTCATATTCCTCTTTGAATGTTATAAAGTGTATAATCAGATACAAAGAGTATTATAGCAATCTAAAGAGAGAAAGAAATACTGTATGTAAAAACATCTACCTCTCTTTGTTTAGATTTTTAGTGGCAATATTCACATCCCTAATCCCCACAGCAAAAGTAATTAAATTCATCAGGCAACAGCTAGAAGTTGCCAAAAATATCTATCCTTCAGCCTGGACAGGAAGAAATTATAATTTATATAATAATGCATATTTAATATATAACTGTTTCAGAAAAAAATGAGAATCTTATAAAACAAAGACAAGTTACTAGAAAATTTCTGAAAAATACAATAGAAAATACAAAGACAAGTTACTAGAAAATTTCTGAATAGCAGAGTCTGAACAAACATCAGCTACTAAAATTAAATGCTCTTGCCAAAAGCAAACAAAAACAATAAGCAAGAGAAAATGTAAAATCTTCCACAATTATCTGGATCCAGGTCTAATCTATGAAATTAAAATAATTTAATTATCTCTTGAATCTGATTAATATATACATGGTTTCTCATATGAAAAGATTTTTCTCTCCAGTGCAGTGGAATAGTTAAGCTCTGCCTGTAAAATGATGTAGGGTAGATGTGGAAATGCACTCTACTCATGCACACTCGTTCAGGAACTTCATATATGTATGTAAATGCACAGGAATTCTGACTTGGAAAGTAATGCTAAAGTGAATTCAATACTATAGGAAAATTGAGCTATAGGATTAGAAAAATTCAAAGTTTGATGGACATGTGGATTTTGTAACTCTAAGTTGACTGTCAAGCTTTGCACATCCATTATTTGCTGAATTGCAATTTAAGTGCAGACTCAGTTCTCATCCACATCTATAGCTTGGTATGGTTAACTGTGCAGTAATTGTATGGTTGTAAAATGTATTTTGCATAGTTCTGAGATAAACACAGCAAAGTTTGTTAAGAGTTGCAATACAATTACTAATGTTCCTCGTGAGGTTAAAACTTCTTTCTTATAGAGCTGATTCAGTAATTTTTAAAAAGCTTTTCCATAAATACTGATTGAAACAATATTTTGGATAACTTGACTACAAGATGAATTATTTACAAAAGAGTCCCCTAATTATTTTTATAGTGGGACTAATCATAATTTAAACAAGCTGTATAATAATGTGAACATGTAACCGATTCTAAGTGTTTCTGTATTTTGCCAATTGTTTTTGGAGCTATGCTTTTTGTTAAAGGAAAATGTGGATTCCTGTAGAGACCTCTTAATTATTATCTTCAGTCAACACTGGAGCATATCCATTATGCTTTGGGATTTTCTGGCTTTATAAAAATACATATATGTATGATATGTGTGTCTGATTCAAACAACAATGCATTTCTATGACTCAAGCTATGTAATATTGACAAAATGTGTTAAGATTGTAAAAGTTATTTGCTTGTTGCAATTTTATTGCTAAAGAAAAAAAACTTGCCTTCTACTATTGAGGTTAAATGGGAAATTATTGTCACCTTTATAGGAATGTTTTATATATGTTTATGGTATGTGTTGAGTAGATATATAAGATTACATAGTGATGGATGCCAAAGTATCAGTTATCTGTTAGATATATGCTCAACCTATGCTGCTAAAAACTGAAACATTACACTGCCAAATTCTGGGATACATGGTAAATATCAGGAATTATATTAAAATGGTGTGTGCTTATCCCTTTCCCATACAGTATGTTTGCATAATTCAGAAGGAGAAAATAGAGAGATAACAACAATACTATCTTTTCATTTTGAAGAATTAGAAAGACGGAAATCCTATTTTTCATGGATTTCATAGCAGAAAAAACTGAATGGGAAAAGAAATTCAAGATAGGTGGTAGTGTCTTAAAAAATGTTAATAGCTCAGTCACAAACAATTACAATATTAACATGACAACTTGAGAAGCCAGCATAAAGTTATATAAGCCTTTTACATGGCAATATAAAAATCAAAATAAATACACAAGATATGGAAGGCAATTCACTCAAGAAAAATGTAGACAGTTGAAATTGTAGAGATAATGTCAGGAACTCTAAAACAGAAAATAAGTTGAATTTGATGAAAAATGCAGAAAAGATAAATATGTGGATGATGTAGAAGTAATCGTGCAACTGCAGAGTTGGAAAAAACAGCTGATTAAAACAATTAGATGTTTTGGTAAATTTTCAGGATAGAAAATTGACATATAAAAAACAAATATGCTAAATTAGATAGCTCAAGAAGGAAAAAGCTTGCTGCAAAAAGGGTTGGGTTGCTAGACAACAAAAGTTTCAGTGAAATATTTGGGACTTTACCTGAGGGGTTGGAACAAAGATATATTTCGAAATTACCTAAAATTATGGAGAGAAACTTAAAAATATCTTCAAAGGTAGAAAAAAATTAAAACTCTTCCAGTTAGGATTATGACTGTTAACTACTTTTTTTTAATTTGAAATGATGCCAATCTCAGTCCCAGGAAAAATCTTGCAAGATTGGCAAAGAACGGTCAATAGATTTATTTGGAATGGAAAAATTAGAGTAGAATTAAAAATTGTACAAGATTCAACAGATTAGTGGATTTAGTCTTCTGAATTTTATATTATACGATGGTACAATGCAAGTTGCTTGTCATAGATAACAATGGATAAAATCCCTAAATATCAAAATTTCAGTATTAAAAGTTGTTTGCCCAGCTAATGGACTTCCCAGGATATTCCTAGTATAAGAATAGAAATGAATATAAAAATTTGAAAGGACATACTATGAGTCAAAGCTTGATAAAAACATGGAATTCTACAAAAATAATAAGTCCAGCAACCTCACTTCTAGCCTCATCTTTAAATGCTTTTTATTTTGGATAAAATTATTGAAAGAAAAGTGTAATTACATATGCAAATAATGTGCATACAAACTCCCAAAACAGATTAAAAACACAATGAGAATTATCCAGCAAACGCTAAAATGTATTATGGTTTATTATGTATTTTCAAATTGCTGGAACAATAAAAAGTGATCTTAAGAAAGAAGGAGGGTCTGTATGATAAAATGTGTCATGGAGCCAGAACAAGTCAAAAATTGCATGGGAAAGTGGATACTCACTGGTAAAAAAGAGAAAAATTACAACCTTGGTTCAAACTTCCCAACAAGAGAATGTGTGTTCTACAATGAAATGGAAAAAGCTCCTTGAAAGTCAGAATTGAAATGTAAGATTACTAATAATCAAGGAAGATTTTATTTATCTTGAATGAGTTCAAAACCTTGGACCCAGATGAACTGCATCTTCGACTGCTGAATAAACTTGTTGACTATCTATCTGCATTTGTATTACTTTGAAATATCCTAAAGTACAAGATGTATACTGAATGTATTGCGAGATAAACTACTTCATTTTCAAATCAGGTATTTAATATGTGTTGGGAGTGCAGTGAATTTAATGTAGTTTGATCTCAACAAAACATTTGACAAAATTCTCCATGATTTTCTAATTAGCCATGAATATTAGATAGATGGCTTAAGAATTATACTTAAAAGTTGCCAGTGAATCTGTTTCAAAATTAAGGAAGATATATGTGAAGTCAGTTTTGTACTAGTGATGTTAACCAGAGGATAATGATCTGGTCACTACTACCTAACTTACAGGACAACAAATAATAGTCCTACGCTGTAGAAATGTAGTCTCCAATTGAATATAAAGAAAATCTTAATAAAGCAATTCAAAAGAGAAACCAAATAACAGTAGTATACTCTCATTCATTGGAAGTGTTCAAGTACAAGCTGAGCACCATCTATGATAGTTCTTTTATTTTGATGTCTACAATGGTGAGATTTGAAACACTCAGTTTTTGAATTGTTAAAGTTATA
Source organism: Acrochordus granulatus (assembly GCA_032468055.1). Taxonomy (NCBI): domain Eukaryota; kingdom Metazoa; phylum Chordata; class Lepidosauria; order Squamata; family Acrochordidae; genus Acrochordus; species Acrochordus granulatus. The sequence goes on from JANHZU010004382.1 coordinate 272,557, forward strand.
TGGGAGCTGCTTCTTGGACACTAGATTGCAGATAAAAATCAAAGTATTAATTCTGGTCTGTGATTATAATAAAAGATTGAATTGATCAAAGTTTTAGGGGAAAATTATGGCATTTTACCATTGGTCAAGAAAGTAAGATAATTTTTATTCATTGTCTATAATCAAAAGAACAAAGACCCAGCAAAAGAGGACCTGTTGAGAAAATTGCTAGTTCAGGAACAAACCTATAGAAATGCTTACATAAGAAGTTGAAGCAGATACAAGTGTCGTAGTAAGGCCAACGTACTATAGTTCTTTTTCCTAAAGAGAACACTGATATTTGTGTTACCAAGCAAGGGCTATGCCTCAATATGGACTTGTAACATTTATTCATGGTAGGAGGGAGGAGGAATTGAAAATCCAAAGTGCATCCCTCTGCAATATATTAGGCTAAGTAATTCTGTTGAGTCTCTTATCGGGTATTGTCATAAAGTAACATGTGTTTAGCATATCCTTGGATTCCATCTCTCTAAGATCTTACAGAGAACTTCTGACATCCTTCTTTAAATTACTTTTTTGAAGAGATTTTTTTACACAGTAAAAAAATATGAATTTAAAGAAAACAAAAAAAATGAATAAATAAGAAAGGAAAGAGAAAAGAAAAAAATAAAGAAGCAACTTCTAATCATCTTTAGAGCAGTTATAAATGTGTTTATATTTTATCCTCTCTATAGATAATTATATGGTGGCTTTTCAATATTTTACTCTTTCTAATCATCAAACCCATTAGTCACAGTTCATTTCTTCCCATTTTCAGCAAAAAGCTCATTAAGGATTTCCAGTCACTGATAAATATACAGTAGTTGTGTTTTCCCTAATCAAGCAAGTCAATTTTGCCATATCTTCAAATTTTGTCATCTTCACCAGCTATTCACACATTGCATTTATTTCAGCATCTTTCAGTCTTCTGTAACTCCTGACCTCATGAGAGTAACAGGAAAAGGGCTAAGTGGATCTGAATTTTTGATAATCTGTAATTTGTCAGGTTAAAAGTACAACAGAAACAGCACTCAGGATGCATGTTTCTTCAAAATAAATAAATTAAATACAAGGAATAATGAACAAAAAAATGGACTTATAGACAAGTCGCCAATTACAACATCATATCCAAAGATTTAAAGATAATTAGCCAATTACAGCATCATGTCCAAAGCAGAAAAGATACTAGAATGTCAAATTAGCTGTCAAATCCAAAGTCCATATCTAAAAAAAGTCCTGGCAAGATTAAAACATTATTTGAGTTCTACAAATGAGAACTGTACAACCCTTGAATAAGTTATTTTATGTCATGCAATTATCAGGAAAGATTCTGATTCAATTCAACCAGCATCAGAGACACAAGTGGGGGAAACACAGTTGACAAGCTTTTTGCATCATAGCACCCAAGTTGTGGGTTTTCATCCCCGGGAAATGGTTTATACTACTTTCTAATAATGTTTAAAATACGTATTAAGATGTATATGTTTCAGAATTATATGGCATTACAAGCTGTGATTTATTATTGTCATAGCTTTTAAATAATGCCTTGCTTTTTGTTTTGTTGCATAAATATTAATTTACTATTTGTATGAGTGCATTAGTTTCTTTTAGCATCATAAAGATACAAAGGTAAGCAGGAGATATGAAAGTTAAGCAAATAAATAATAGATCAATACATGCAGAAGAGCGACTTTCCTGATACAGAGCCTCAAGAGAGGTATTTCCCACACCTGACTGAAAAGCCTTCCACTACGTGAATCTCTTGGGTATAGATAATTTTAAAATACCCATCTAACTGCAGTTTTGAACAGAGAGCAATGGTTTTTGACAGAGCTCTATGAGATGAAGCTCCAGATCTGACCATTTGCACTTTACTAAGAGAAGAAAACACTACTTTAAGAGTTTTGCCCATTCTTTTCCACTACAATAATAATTTTCAATAATGTTTGAAACTTCAGTTAATCTTCCATTTGAAAATGGAAAAAACCATAACAGAAAAGTATTTTTGAAATATAAAGCATAATGATACAGAGGACATTCCATTAACATGATTACCGCGTTTACCTCAACATATCCATGTGGCTTGACATGAACGTGGCTTATTTCTTCATGTTCAGTTATGATGACCTCCATTGTAATTAGTCACATTTATATATATAAAACATTATTCTATTTTGAATCTATAAACAATTGATTAAATACTACTAATATTGAAATGCAACAGAATTTTATTGACCAAACTGAAACCATTCCATTTAATACTCTGGCTGCAGTCTACATAATACATTGAAATCTCACTAGATTTTTTTATGAGTGAGTTTTGCTTTCTCTATACTTGAAGTGAAGGAGATCATCATCATGGGAAAAGAAAGGCCAGGAAAAGGAAGTGCTGGTAAATGTAAGGAGTGCGTGGGCCATTTGGTTAGCTGCTATTGCTAATGATGTCCTTGATTTCAAGCATGCCTTATTCAACTGTCCCATCTGCCTCATTCTAATTTTCTCAAGGCTTTTCCCTTTTGTTATTTCCCCTTAGCCTCTGCTACCAATGTCCCTGGCTTCAAGCATAGCATAAGGAGAGGTCAAGGAAGGAAATCTTGGGCAAAGTAGCAAAGCAACAGCTGGGCAGATAATGTGGAGAGGCAGGAAGGGAAGGGTTAAGCACATCAGATTCATCCTACAGTATTTGCCTAATAAGATTATTCTAGATCAGTCATGGTAAACCCATGAGACGCATGTCAAAAGTGATATGCTACATCAATTTGGGTGACACACTGGCATTCACCAACACCCAGCAACAATTATTCTTAAAAGCACATTCCATTCTCACACGATTTTTCAGAGACTGTGGAGGCCATATGAGAATGGGATATGCTTGGGGAATGTCATGAGATGGCTTTTTTTGAGGGCAGCAATGGTGCTAAGGCTTGAAGTTCAGGATAATCTAGACGGGCAGCGGGAGGTAGTGAATTGTTTCTCTTTTGTTTGGGGATGGGGTAATACCACAACAAAATCACATTAAGCATTTTTCACATTTTTGACATGCTGAGCTCAAAAGGTTCATCATCACTGCTCTAGATTGTGTTTCAGCCAGACCCTGGAATGACCAAAATGCTGCAGTTCTGCCAGCTCCAGGCATCCAAAATGGGTCAGCAGAAATTCCCCAAGTTGTTTATGGGAGTTTGAAACAATGTTTTATTATTGTTGTTGTTGTTATATCATGCATTGTTGGAAACTGGTTGGTTGTTTTGGTGTTAAGAAATGAGGAAAAAGGTTTCTTTAGAGACTTATATAAGAACTCAGAGAGACTAAATTCTTCCTCAGTTTGGAACATTTTATTCATATTAGTAGTATGAATCTGGTAGCACTTTTTCATTCTAATATATTTAATTAAAAGATCTAAGATTCTGTGAGCTCAAAAAAAGTATACCTTTTAATAAAATGTGTTAAACTGAAAAGATACTACCAGATTGCTTCTAATTTTGGGCTACCATAAACTAACACAATTCTCCTCCTACACTGTCCTTAGTGGGATGTGGGGGCAACATAGATGGTCTATATCTGCTTAGAAACAAGAATAAAATGCTGTTTAGTATTCAGCTTGAAAAGGTCAACTGAATCTAGTGTTGGTCTATATTTAGAATGAATAAAGGAATAAGCTTTCTGTAGATAAAACAGTGTTTCAGGTAGGATATTTGCTCTTCATAAATATCTTTAGATACAATCTTGGCTTTATATTTGTTCAGATAAAATGTCTTTAGGATTCAAATGTAAGTTATTTTTAAGAGAAACTTGACTTCTAGTAGCTTATTACTATACAGGTTATTCTTGTGTTGTAGCTCTTGCCTTCTTTAAAGGATGGTATTTTACTGGCATTTAAACCAGTCATTCTGACTACTAGAAGATATGCAAGCTTGGGTAAAGAAACAGAGCTTCTGCTGCACACTCCTTTTCAGCGAATTTCCCCATTCCTCCTCTTCTAGTTGACAGTGGGGGATGGTTGAAACCACTGCTTTCTTCATTTGGTCCACCATCCCTTAAGAATCCAAATGAAAGGGGATGTCCTGTTTTAAAAGCCCTTAAGTGTCAGATCCCATCTACCAAATCATTAAATGCCTGCCCTAAATGAAATACCATCTATCAATAAAGCCATAAGACCTATGACATGAATAAGAAAACTCTAGAAGATCAGAGGAACTTCTTTACATCTCTGGTCTTTTCTTGTTACCAATAACAAGAATACAGCACAAGCACTTCAAGCTGAAGACTGCTAGTAACCTACAGGTAGTCCTTGATTTGCAATCACAGTTAGAACCAGAATTTCCATTGCTAAGCAAGGAGGTTGTTAAGTGAATCATCCTGATTTTATGACCTTTGTGGCCGTGGTTGTTAAGTGATTCATTGCAGTTGTTGAGTGAATCACACAGTCATTGAGTGAATCTAGCTTCCTCCTTTGACATTACTTGTTGGAAGCTGGCAGGGGAGGGTGCAAATGGCGATCACGTGACCTTGGGGCTCTGCAGCTATCATAAATATATGCTGGTTGCCAAGCGCCTGAATTTGGATCATGTGACCATGGGAATGCTGCGATGGTCATAAATGCAAGGATGTCAGGCCTGAGGAACTAAGAACAACATGAGGAGTTACTTCAGAGCGGTTTCTTTATTGTTGCTCACCTATAGACAGAAATCTTGGTAGACTACAGCACTTAGCGGCATTCCAAGCTTCTTGGCCTCTTTGTTCCCAGGGAAAGTGTCCCACCCTCCTGTGCCTCTGCAGTACATTCCACCACAGAGGACCTGTCGGAAGTCACTTTTTCAGTGCCATTGGAACTCTGAATGGTCACTAAACCAGTGGTTGTAAGTTGAGGAATACCTATATATTATTGTTTTATTTTAGGTACTGCTTTTATCCTAAATGCCTTTTATCACAATAACATGCTGGAAAGAGGGGTGATAGGAAAGACATCTGAAGTAATTGAAATTTGAAATAAGAGAAGGAAATGCCAGAGAAGCTACAAATATAAGGAAATGCATTTTGAAAGTACACTGAGTATATTTAATTTTCAGGTTAAAGAGATTATACAAGGTGTGAACTGCAGAAAGCAGTATCTGTATACTCACATGTGCCTCACTATCCTCTGTTGGATGCAGCAATATAGATATGCGCATAAGCCCAT
>JANHZU010004382.1:277850-290913 GCA_032468055.1 Acrochordus granulatus
CTGTTTAGGAGAGATGGCAGTGGAGCTGCTCACCAGATTGTTTAACAAGATTCTGGAAAGCGAGAAAATGCCTGAGGGGTGGAGAAGTATACTTCTCCTGATTTTTAAGAACAAGAGGGATGCATAGAGCTGCAGCAATTCTACAGGCATAAAGTTGAAGAGCCACACCATGAAGATGTGGGAAAGAGTAGTAGTAGCTAGGCTGAGAGGAGAGGTGGTGATCAGTGAGCAGCAATATGGTTTTATGCCAAGAAAGAGTACTACCAATGCATTGCTTGCACTAAGAGTGTGCAGGAGAAGTACAGGGAAGGCCAGAAGAAACTACACTGTGTGTTTGTGGATTTGGAGAAAGCATATTATAGAGTGCCAAGAGAGGAGTTGTGATACTGTATGAGGAAGTCTGGAGTAGCGAAAAAGTATGTGAAGTTGGTACAGAATATGTATGAAGACAGTGTGCAGCAGTGAGGTGTGCAGTAGCAATGACAGACTGGTTAAAAGGTAAGGTGGGTTTTCATCAAGGATTGGCCATCAGCCCCTTCCTGTTTGCAGTGGTGATGGACAGGTTGATGGATGAGGTCAGGCAGGAGTCTCCATGGAATATGATGTTTGCAGATGAAAGTAGGGAGTACACAGAGATGAACCTGGAGAAATAGAGGTACGCACTGGAGAGAAGGGGAATGAAAGTCAGTCGGAGCAAGGCAGAGTACATGTGCATAAATGAGAGAGAGGGTGGTGGAAGGATACAGTTGCGAGGGGTAGAGGTGGTAAAGGTGGATGACTTGAAATACTAAGGGTCGACTGTCCAAAGTAATGGGAAATGTGACCAAGAAGTGAAGAAGAGAGTGCAGGCAGGATGGAGTGGATGGAGAAGATTGTCAGGAATGATCTATGCTGGAAAGGTATCTGCAAGAGTTAAAAGGAAGATCTACAAGATGGTGGTGAAACCAGAAAAGCTATATGGCCTGGAGATAGTGGCTCCAGGCCACTATCTGACCAAAAGACAAGAGGCAGAGCTAAAGATGCTGTGATTCTCGTTGGGTGTGACAAAGTTGGACAAGATTAGAAATGAGTATATTAGAGGGACAGACAATAGGAAGGTTTGGCGATGAAGTGAGACTTAATGGTTTGGGCCAGCGAGGTTTAGATGTTTTGGGCATGTGTTGCAGAAGGATGAAGAGATTGGGAAGAGAAGAAAAAGAAGAAGAAGGATGAAGCTACCAGGCAGAAGGAGAAGAGGAAGGCTTAGGAGGAAGTACATGGATGATGTAAGAGAGGACATGCAGGAGGTTGGTGTGACTGAGGAGGATGCTGAAGACTGAGGAAGATTGAAACAGAAGATTCGCTGTGGCGACCCCTGAGGGGAGCAGCCAAAAGAAGAAGAAGAAGACATATATAAACCAAGCCTTATTCTATATTGAAATATTCCATCTTCAGTTCTGGTCTTTCTGTGGTGTCTTTGAATCAGTGATGACTCCAAATGATTGCTTGTACTAGTCTGCGCAGTTTTCCTTTCAGGATTTCAGAAATGGTTTGCCATTGCCTCCTTCCTAAAGCTGAGAGAGTGACTGGCCCAAGGTCACCTAGCGGCTTCATGCCTAAAATGGGATTAAAAGTCATAGTGTCCCAGTCAGTATGATGTATAATGTCTCATATTCTCCACATATTCAATGTCTGTTTTGAAATATTTCATTGTCAGTGTACAATATATCATATTCTCCATTTTACACATTTAATCCTAAATACATTTTTGATCATGAGTAGCTCTTTAACCAGAGTTTGCATTCCTTATCAAACATAGGTTTTCTCACATTAGTGATTGCAATTAAATTCACTCTGCCCAGATATGGGCAGCCTTCACTGAGCTGTTAGCACTGTGCTGTTGAGTCTGTACATTTGCTCTAGGCAGCTCAAACACAATGGTCTCCCATTGCAAGGTGTTGTCTTCCTTCAAGAAATAAGGTGAGTTGCAGTGCTTGTTTGCTTAGAGATGTTACCCTCAAGAAGCATCCTAGGAAGAGCTTTCCTTGCGATGGGGGAAAGTAAAACTAGGCACCAAATATCTTGATCTTGAGTGGTTCACCTTAGGAGGTGCTGAGGGATGTGTTGTAGTAGTTGCTATGATGACAGAGGATGTCAAAGGAAAGTCTTGGTTTCAGGAATGAGTTCTGACAGTACTCCAGCAATCCTCCTTTGGGTGTGAAAAACCAGCACATATATACACAGCCAGAATATATGCAGAGATAGCAGGAGCGTTCAGAATGCATGTAGTCCGACAGCTTTATTTGGGGGAGATGTCTCACACATTCATGTACTGTAGTATTGTAGAGATTCCTGATATCCAGAGTTTAAGAAACCCTGACTTAATCAACCATTATCATTAACTGAGCTAAATCCATGTTTGCAGTCCTGACAGGTTCTGTCAAACTGTCCTTTCTGTTTCTGTCCAGCAGCTCTCTTATCCGTCACGATAGAAAGGGTCCTTCCTTGGCTGAATAGCATTCAGTCAGTCTTTAGAATTTGTTCAAATTGCTGAAAAAAAATCTCACTGCAGTTCTTTGGATATTGTGTACCGAGATGATAAAGGAACCTGGTATTGTGTATTTAATTTATTGACAAGTCTACAAGAATAGCTGTAAACTCTAAAATATAACACATGGATTATTTGATGAGGATTTGAAATGATGCAAGGCATAATTCAAAGTCAATCTAATGCTTCTAGATTAGATATAGAAACAAATTAAAATCAATGGAAAAACTTGCTATATTTCCTTCAAGAGGAACTTTCCATTTGCTTTAAACCTTTCCATTTCTTTTAATCCTTTTCCAAGGTTATAACATAGTTTATGCAGATAACAACTATCTACAAAACAGCAGCAGTTTCAAATAGCAGATGCAGAGGAAGTTGGGGAAGAAGCGTGTTGCTGGAATTAAATCTTTATTGTAATGTTTTAATAGCAGCTATAGCAGACCTCAACAGTCTCTGAGCAGATGGGAGAAATGCTACAGAATTTGCTTCCTCATTCAAATTCTTCATGCTCCTTTTTGGGCTGCCCCCTCTTCTCATGTCTTCAGGAATCAGCTATTAAAGTCAGTTGCATGTTTACATTCTCTGCCCCTTTGCTTTCCACTAGACAACTCCCTCCTGATAAAGTAGCTCCAACAGGTTATAGCTAATTCGTTATAGTAACTCTGTCAGGTTGGCTACTGTGGCATAACCTCAAAGAATTCCTCTTTCTCAGCATCCAGAATGGAGGCTGGAAGTATTGTTGCTCTTAAATGAAGTGCCTCTTGATGCTGCTGTTGGCTGAGTTGACAACATTTATGAGCATCTCTGGTGACAAGCTGTGGTCAAGCTGGAGATTTTTCCTTAGAGCAGCCAGGCAGATAGGGTCTTTCAATAAGGAAGAAGACTATGAGAAAACAGACCTCTGCCTGGCCTCCCCACAGAGCATTATCTCAGAATACTAAGGGGTAGTTGTTTGTTTGTTTACAACTGGACTGGAAAAAGTTAAAAAAAGATTTAGGCAGCGTCTCCAGAACCCCAACTGAGCTTAAGTTCATACAGCTGAACTATAGGAGCTGGTACAGATCGTGCAAAGAAAGTTTCTGGTATGCAGTTGGTCCAGGACAGTTCTTCTCTTAAAATTATTTTTGTCTGTGCACAGATGGAAATACTGACCTCATGTCCAGACATGACCATAAAGATACAGAGCCCCACTGCCGGATGAGAGAGGGGTTCTGCAGTGGGAGCATCAGAGCCCAGCAGATACTGTAGGTTCTCCAGGTAACATGGATGTCTGAGTCGGAAATGTTCTTCCATTTTCTGATGGAAAACCCTGTCCTCTGAAACACCTTGACCCAGCTTCAGCCCACCCCAGCAGCAATCTAACTTCAAGATGGAGGTTCCAATTTGAGGACGTGGCTTCAAAAAAATGTAAGTCGACCAGATCAGAGCTATACAATGAGACTGAGTGGATGAGATCAAAGTACCTGAAGTACTTGAATGTCAGTCTGCTTAATGAAAGGAAAATGTGACACTATAGATCTGGGGAGAAAGAGTATTTCTTAGCCCTTTATTTTATAGATATACTCTGCCTGATGCCAGTTTTCTAAGTTTAGCAACAATGAAAAAGGGTTCAGCAACAAGAAGCCCCTGGAAGTCCAGTGGAACATCAAAGAATCCTGTTCTGCTCTTCTGATTAAGAGAAGAAATGTTACCGTCAGAAAATTGAGATGTCCAGAGTGGTTGAAATTGTGAAATCTCTGTTCTTATGCCTGATGCATATAAAGGTTATGTTCTTATCCCAAACATCTAGAGAAAAGACTGAGCAAATGTTAAGGATTACAGTCTACAGTCTCTTTAGATCAATTTGTTACAATCCTTAGAACCCATATTGTTATATTGGCACAATGGTAAGATTTTCTTGCAGAGCTCTGACAAAATTGTATAGTGAACCGGCCACACTAATCTGACAGAAAAGTTGCTCTTTTTCACAGTTAAGGGTTCATTGGTTTGTTTAATTTAATCAGGTAATGCTCAATAGCATGTTGCGATATCCTTTATTTTCTTTATTTTTAACACTAGCTTTGTATCAGTGTATCAAGAGATTTCATTGTTCAGTTTCAGGCCATTGAACTAGTCATTATCGAGCACTTGTAATTATTTGACTTCAAGACTCCTGCACTAGAGGGAAGCAAAGAGATACAGGAAAGTCTGGCTCTTTGCTACCATCCAGTAGTCAATCTTTGTGTGGTCCAGATTTGGTAGCTTTAGTTTATATGTACAGTTTTTTTACGATTGTTTGGCAAACTAGGAAAGCACATGTAGAAGATCACTTGGGGCCAAGTCGTTGTGTGTGTTTTTTTTGGAAGAAAAACAGATGATCTAGATCAACATTTAAACATTTTTGCTTCTCCAATCTTGCCTTGTTTTTGTCCTCTTAAAAAAAAGGTATCGTAAAGGTTTCCCCTTTCAGTTGTGTCCGACTCTAAGGGGTGGTGCACATCTCTGTTTCATAGCCAAAGAGCCAGAGTTGTCCAAATAAGCTTCTATGGTCTGTGTATGCCGAGGTACATGGAACGCTGTCATTTTCCCACCCAGTTAGGCAGTATTATTTATCTACTTGCATTTTCCATGCTTTCAAACTGCTAGGTTGGCAGGCGCTGGGGTGAATAATGGGAGCTCATCCGATTGCACACTGCCTGGGTCTCACACTTGGGCTACGGACCTTCCAGCCAGCATCTTAAAGGTAGTCCACTGTGCACCATTATGTCCTCTTAATTCCTATTTTTTCCCAAAATCATTTGGCCCACAAATGCAGAACTATTTGTAAGTAGGAAACGTGCCTGTCCTAAGGGCACCTGAAAAAACAAATGTTAATTTGTATAGTTTTTATAACTGAAATGATCACATTTAATTCACACTGACTATTTTGGATAGATGACAGAAATCATAGATAAATGCATGTGGGAAATAGTAGGTAGAGGAAGGCTTGTTTAGTTACCCTCACTTCACTTTTTTGTGTATGTAAAAAGTAAATTTTGCATTTTTAACTGCAAAATTTATTATTAAAATTTATTTATTTTATTTATTATGTAAATATTCACATATTCCCATTTGGACCTAATTGTTTTTAATGTTTAGAACAATTTCATAGAAAACTTCAGTCTCTATAAACAATCAATGGCGGATCCCAAAGAAGCTAATGTTTAAATAATGTTTAATACTTTAAAAAAGTATTTGCAGCAAGATTTCTTTATTTACACTTTTGTCTTTCTCAACAGGTATTTTTATACTCAGAAAAAAATATTTTAATTCCACAGTTGTTTTTATATATATAGTACATAATTTCTTTCCCATCTTACTTATATCAATTAGATTTCAGGTTCAGGCGTGAGATGAAAACCTCATCAATTGCACTGTTAGATGGCCTATGAGAGAATTTGGAGAGGACAGTGTGCCCCTTCTTAACCTGTTAGGTCTCTCTATCACACCACTTGATCATAATATCTTTCTGGGCTACCAGTGAGGATTGAAAGTCCAGCAGTTCTGTAATTCCCATGGATGGTAGTGTGTGTATGTAGAAGTCTACCTATCTGCCATTCCAGTGAGAGATGTCACAGAGTTCTTCTCTTCCTTCTCTAATATTTTCATAAAGCTGTTGGTTGAGGCCATCCAGGAAGGGACAATAATGTGGCAAATTTCTGACTGGTATTTAAAAGCTCAATTGGAGAGACTTGGATGGAGAGAAACAGGTCAAAGCTGAATCTGGCAAGACTGAGTTACTGTTCATTCAGAAACTGTCTGGCTCTCTCATTGCTCCAAGGAGTACACTGGATGGGGTAATATTCCCCCTGAAGGAGAAGATATGTGATTTAAGGGATTTTCTAGATTAATGGCTGCTACTTGATAAGCAGGTAGAAACTCTGGCTGAGGCAGAAATGTCTATGCACCAGCTGCAGACCTTTCTGAAAAAGTGGGCTATGACCACAGAAACTTATATGTATTTTCCCCTCTCAAATAAATTACTGCGATGGTGTATGAGGGAGCTTCTGAAGACTATTTAAAAATTGCATTTGTACACAGTGCAGCAGCCCATGTATTAGTGGATGATAACCACTACTCATATATAGCATGCATGCCCTGGCTGATGGCACATCTACAGGCATGTCTGGAGTCAGACTCTCCAGTAGTTCCAAGTTGCAATAGCCTTAGCACCATGAAACCAGTTCCTACCTTGCCAGAGCCTTCTACCTCATAGTATTTTCAGCTGGATGAGGTGACTTGACCCTGAAAGTTAGATTGTCCCCTTGGGAAAGTTAGACACATATACACCCAGCCCCCAGGAAAGCTACAGACTTGAAATATGAGATCAGAAATCTGCATAGTAAGAAATGGCAGATTTGCTCAGAGGGATGGAAGTCCTGGTAGAATAGATGAGCTGCTACAAATGGATTGATGGTTCTTTATAGTGTGTAAGAGTGGCTCAGGATGGAGTATTTAAACTTTTTCATGCAGGTGGTAGTTTGCTGGAAACAATTCATCCACTCTGGCTGCTGCTGGAGTTGCTAATGGTTGCTGATAGACCCTTGATCCCTTGTTTGACTATGTTTCTGAATTATCCTTTATTTTGGCAAATGGCTTGGCTTATTTTGACTAGTCAAAGTATATATAGTTTGAGATTCTTAAAAATAAAAAAATCTAATTTTCTTGATGTTGATTTCTTTTCAAGTTGCCCCTGTTTAGATCCTAATGTGTGACTGAGGAATTTGTCTCAGCTGTGCAAAATACTACTCATTAGCCTTAATGGCTAGGAGACAGTAATAGCACCTGAATTGTGAGCACTGTGTTGACTGCCAGTTGGCTTCTGGGTACAATTCATAATGCTGGCTTTGAGTTGCAAAGTCTTATATAATTTGGCACGCAGCTATCTGCAGGTTGGTTTCAAAGGAATCCTGTCCTTCTAGTATATTCATCCTCTACCATATTGTGGGTTCGTCCCTGTGGCAGGTTTTGGGAAGATCAAAAAGAAATGTATCTGTGACAAGATCTACATTTTAGAATATAAGAGATCTGGACTGTGTCTTCACTCCTCAGCTTCAGGAAGGCTTAAAAAACAGTACCCTCTGAGCATTCCCAGCCTCCACCAGAGTGACTTGAGCTGTCTAACCCAATTTACCTGAGTTAATACTGGTTGCCACCATTGGCTCAGAGCAGCTTTTAGAAGGATTCCACTGCATCTGCAGTGGACTATTTGGACTACACCCTGGGTCTTTCATCAGTAGGGCTGCATTCATAGCCAGCCAGGCTAGCATGACCTCACCCAGCTCAGGCCCAGAGGATTAAAGGAAGGGCAAACTGAGGCTGTAGGCGAGCTGGAGTAGAAAGAAAACATTAGCAGTAATGATGAGAAAGTGAAGTTAATGACAGAACTGCAGTAGTGACATGACAAAGGGGTATTGGGGTCAAGAAAGTAATAGCAGTAAGCAGCCTGACCCAGGAGAAGAAAAGGGCTTGTGGGTTTTTTTCAGCAGCAAATCTACCTGGAGTTTGATTTGGTGAACAGCTTGAGGATTTTGCCATAATTTGGCTATGTGTCCCTCAGAGATGTTACTGACTACCAAAAGTACACAAAGAAGGCATCCCACTGAGACCAAGGCTGGCTCTGAAGGGAAGACCAGGTTATAACTAGGCAAAGTTTTTAGCAAGCGAACTGAACTTCCTAACACAAAATTCAAACACTACAGTGACATCAGCACTACAATTCCTTTCTGATTTAAAGTGGAAATGGATCACTTTGGAAGAAATAATGGTGTCTTTTGATGAAACATCTTTATGTTGATCCCATTGGAATTGGCCAAAGAGACACTGCTTGCCAAGTTGGAGGAATTATATAATGAGACAAACAACCATCTAAGTAAGTCTAATATTATGGAATATTTATACAAATATGGCCAATGGATCTTTTTCACATTTGTGGGAACTTTGTACAAAGAGATTAAAGGGACCCCAATGGAATCCCCTATATCTGGAAGTATCACAGAATTGGTGCTGCAAAGATTGGAAGCGTGGGTCTGTAAACACTGTCAGTCAATGTTTTGGTGCAGGTACGTCGACAATGCATTTGCCATCATTCAGAGGACAGATAAGGGGAAATTCCATGGGATGCTTAACAGAGAATTCCCTGACATCCCATTTACTATTGAGCAGGAGGTGGATAACAAGTCGCTCTTCTCGGATGTATTGATCCACAGGCAAGGTGATGGACACTGGGCAAGAGAAGTCTTTTGCAAAGCCACCAATACAGTGCAAATTTTAAATTATAAAAGCAACCATCCACAAGCTCACAAGAAAAATTACATTAAAGCACTGTTTGGGAGGCTCAATACCCACTGCAGCATGCAAGTGGCTAGGAAGAAAGAAGCCCAATATTTATACCATCAATTTCAATGTAACAGGTACCAGAGGTCTTTCATTAGAAAATGTTTACAGCAACATTGAGGATGTATGTCAGAGTGTGATGTAAAATGGTGGCACCACTTCTCATATATATCAAACATCTCAGAGTGACAGAGCAGCTTCTCTGTTAATATGGAGTGGGGGTGGCCCGCCAGATGATGCAATGTAAGGACTGGATCGAGCCCACGTATAGATGTGATAGTAACTATGTAGGACAAACAGGAGAAAAGTTGAGTGTTAGGCTGCAAGAACATGCAGCAGAGATTTATTGCACGATCCTAGCTCTATTATTGCCATGCACACCCAAGATTGTAAAGACACATTTGACTTGACCGCAGTGACTATCATCGGCCACACAGGCAACAAGGTAGCAAGGGAGTTCATCAAAACATGGAAGACAGGCCCAGCATCTGTTAACAGATGGAGGGAACTCCCACCTGTGTACCAAGAACTATGTTATAACATCTCCCAATGAAAGGAGAATAGCTAGGAATTCCTCCGGTCTCCTTCCTCTCCCCCCTCCTCTCCCTTGGTTGTGAAGGCAGGTCAGGGTGGTAAGTGAATATGAGACAATGGTTTACACCTGAATGAACCGATCTAACAGGGAGGCAGGGAATGACTCAGCCATTTAAAGAGCTTGCATTGTTATGTTTGGCTCGCGATTGTCATTTGTGGGTTACAGCAGTGTGTCCGTATGTTTTTTTCTATCCTCTAAGATGAGCTCCTGCAGCAGGGGGACTCAAAAGCTAAGGGCAATAAAAATCTATTTTTAACCCCAGTGTCCAATATGGAGTTAATGGAATATAGACCTGGGAGTCAGATGTTCACCACCATTCGTGGTGTTAATCCTATCCAAACCAAACTGTACCTGCAAGGACAGTGGGAAGAAGGGACCAGGGACCAGTAGAGGGTTGTTGGGAGATGGGGTATCAAAAAGGTCAAGATGTGACTGCAACTGTGCATTCAAAACCCTGCCCTTTTTTATGTGTTACATACATGACTCAGCCTGGATTTGTTTAAAAAGCCTTCTCCTAAGAAAAGTTTGAGAGGCATGATTGCCAAGTGATTAAGATACTGGGCTTGTCAGCCAGAAGGTTGGAAGCTCAGTAATTCAAGATCTAAGTGTTGCCACATAATGGGGTGAGCTCCTGTAATTTGCCCCAGCTTCTGCCAACCTAGCAGTTCAAAAGCATGTAAAAATGCAAGTAGTTCAACAGGTACTGTCCAAATTGGTGGGAAGGTAACAGCTTTCCATGTGCCTCAGGATATAGTCATGCTGGCCACATGGCCACAGAAGCGTTTCTGGACAGTGCTGGCTTTTCGGCTATGAAATGGAGATGAGCAACACCCCTTGAAGTCGTGTCTGTGAAGACTCTCACTACCCCTTGAAGTCGTACACGGACTATTCCCTTTTAAGAACAGTTTGGAAAAACAACCACATAGGTTGTTTGAGTCTGTTTCCAGATTTTTCCTAAACAACTCCACAAAAGAGAAGTATAAACACAAGCGCATACTTGTAACAGTATTTGTCTGCCAAAGCAGACAACAGCCAGACATTGCAAAAGATATTATTTCAGTTGTAAACTCAGTTTCCTGATTTACAGCAGCTCAGAAGCACATGGGAAAATGGATTTTTAAAAATAATTCTGCTTTGACCTTATAGCAATAAAAGAGCAAACAGGCTATGAGATATATATATATGAGAGCTGCAGCAAAAGCAAGAGGAATCATTTCCTTCTTCAACACAGGTTCTTTTAATATTGTAAGTAAAATGCCAAATATTTGCAAAAATATAAATGACTTAGGCAATTTTCTGTTTGGCATGTGATAAATGAGTAAAAATGTAGCTATAAGCTGAAGGAAGATTATTAACTATAGCAGAAGAAACCCATTGAAAGAAATCCTGCAAATGTCTAGAAAGCAATCAGGAAAGTTTTTTTAAGTTGAAATTGCAACAAATTCTGCACTGTTCCATTTAATTGCATTAAAGTAATGCAGTTACCAAGTGAGTTCTGAAATATATTTTAATTTGTACTATACAGACACATTTCTTGTAGTTTTCAATGGCCTGAATTGTGGAAAATTCACAATTCACAAATTGTGGAAAAAATTGACCCTTTAAATGGTGTCAAACTGCACTGGTGCAACCTTTTTCTTTCTTTTTAACTACTATAGGAAGAGATGATGCCATGGATGAATGGAATTCATACATGCTATCTTGATGTGTTATGTACAGGAAAGGTTGCCTGCATTTTTTTCATCTCAATTAAGATTAGCATCAATTGTGCTTCCCCATTGCTAAGATACATAGACTACCCCAATTTCGTATCAGTTCAAAACAGATTGCCACTATGCTGCGAAATATGTACAACCAAATAAGAGCATCTGCTCCACAGAAATGGCACTTCCATGCCATCTAACTCAGCTAGCAAAGCAATAGCCTCATTTATTCTCAAGATTGTTGAATGGTGCCACCTTCTTTGTCAAGTAAGCATCAGTAATGGAAATTAGAAATTCCTTTCATAATCTCTCCTGCAAAGAGGACTGTTTTGCACTAAGTAAATCCTATGGGTTATTTATTCATTTGGCCTGAAATCTGAAAGATTGTTGCCTCAGCATCTTTGGAGTTATAGGTACTTTGTGCCACCTTTCCAAACCGCAAAGAAAGCAAGATTTGTAAGGATATGTTTGCCTGGAATTCCTGTAAGAGAAGCTGGAGGACAAATTAATTGCTGCAAATATGCAGTTCCAATGGCAGCTGTTTCACAAATTACATGGGAAGGTGGGGCCCTTTATCCAAGAGTGTTAAAATGTTGATAAATTGGCCTCCTCCTGAATGGAAAGAGAAACATGCATACCACCCTATGCATACCACCAAGAATTAGGGCGAGTTTAGTTTTATCACCAGTGCATGAGGAATTCTGTATTTCAGTCTTTTTCCAATTGAATTTTCTTGCAAAAACTTTCATTTTCAGCGGCTAGACTAAACAGCAACAAATGCACCTCTGATAAATCTGAAAGGCCAAGTTGAAGACAGAAATTTCTGGAGAGAATCAATCCCTGTGGCCCTGGGAACTGACACCCACTGAATATTCCCAACCCTCTTCAAATGATTTTGGATTGTTCTTTGGGGAAAGGGCAGGGAGGAGAGATTCCACTTCAAATTTTATGTATTTTAGCAATTACTTCTGCAAACTTGGAGGTTTTGCTGACCCAGCTGATTCCCTATTCGCCATGGATAGTCATGAGCTTTGCAAAGAAGAGATACGAAGTACAGTATATACTAACCATGCAATCCTACATACTCCTATTCAGTATCCTCCAAATTTTGGAGAACTGAAGATTTTTTCTTTCTGAATTAGAAGACCCAGTGTATTCTAATCTCAAAGCAGTTTACTTTTGCAGTGTGTTATGAGTCAGAATGATCAGTTCTTAATAAAGTCCTCCCCCACAGCGCATCTTTTGCATGACTCACCATGCAGGGAATGTCTCTCAGTTGGAAATAGGCAAGAACAAAGAGCAATTCATGTTCTGAAATGGGACAGAGCCTCCTCTGGGAATGGATAATTCTGCTACATTTTTACTTTGGGAACAAGTGAATGTACCAATAATGTAGACACGTGGCAGTATTATCCTTGGTGATTAGCTCAAATGAGTCAGTAGAGCAGCGCATGCAGCAGAAATTCAGTGTGCAGCTGCCTTCATGTTAGGGACATATATTGCATAATTTATTTCTTATGGTTTTCTAGCAGTTCTCTCAGGGGATACTATATGGAAAACACTATTTTCAGTGCTGCTAGTTGTTACTCTGGGCAATGATGGAGTTTGAGGTAACTTGGATTACCCCAGAAACGAATCTATTAATCACTTCTTGCATAAAACACTGGGCTGTTATCTGCTATACTCTAAGAATAGCAAAGGTCTACCACATTTGAGCTGCAAAAATATGGATAACCATAAGTAGCAGCAGAGTTAAGAATTTACTCTGCTTTTTGCTGCAATAGTTTTTTTTCAAGCAAGACCCTTTAGAAAGCAGAGTTGCTACTGCAAGATACCTTCTTAATTTTATAGAAAATCAATTTATGTGCTCAGAATTGCATGAAC
>JANHZU010004382.1:384970-395711 GCA_032468055.1 Acrochordus granulatus
GATGAGTGTGAGCTTGGGAAGACTCCGGGAGGCAGTGCAAGACAGGGGGGCCTGGCGTAATGCAGTCCATGGGGTCGTAAAGAGTCGGACACGACTGCGCTACTGAACAACAACAACAACATGGAAAATTTGATTAATTTTACCATGAAAAAATGCCCTCCAAAAATTTACATGCATCAACAAACCTAATGTAGGTGGAAATGTTGAGCTGGGACCTTCTGAATGTATATGGACATTTCCAGTAGAATTAAGGTTGATAATGAGATCTCAAATTCTCTAAAGCAAAAGCATCATTTAAATTCCAGCCCAGAATTATTTCCCAAGATGGTATACTTTGAAACTCAAAGAAAAATGTCAAGTATAGTAGGATATTCCACCCATCCTTTGATCTGATTTATAGCTTTTATTTATGTATATCCCTTTATTATTTTTAGGGGGTGCGGTGGCGCAAGTGGTTAAGAGCTTGGCTTGCCGGCTGGAAGGTCGGAGGCCTGGGATCGTGACCCAGCGTGCTGCACAGCAGGGCGAGCGCCTGCTGTTCCGCCCCATCTCCCGCCCACCTATCAGTTCGAAAGCGCGCGAGCGTGTGTAGATAGATAGGTACCGCCCTTTCCGGTGGGAAGGTAACAGTGTCCGTGCACTTTAAGGCATCCAGTCATGCCGGCCACATGACCACGGAGCTGTCCCAGGATGAACACCAGCTCTTCGGCTTAGAAACGGGGATGAGCACCGCACCCTAGAGTCGGTCACAACTGGCAGGGTCTCCTTTTTTATTATTTTTACAAATATCTGAAGGTAGTGAACATATCCAACACAGCTTCCTTCTCCTATTTTCCCCACAATAATAACCTTAGGAGGTAAGTTGGGCCGAGAGAGAGTGACTAGCCCAAGGTCACCCAATTGGCTTTCATGGCTGAGGCAGGATTCTAATTCATGGTTTCCCAGTAAAATAAAATGTATTGGAGTTTATTGTAAATGGAGCATTTGCTGTATGTGTAGAACAGTCTCCCATTATAGCTGATGAAAGAAGGGTTTTTTTTTCCATAACTGGGGTATGTCATTGTGCTAAGAAAAATAATCTCTGTATTATAATAATATATGTGGAAAACCCCTTTAAGACTTCAAGTTGCAAAACGGAGATGGGCTCTTAAAGTCTTACCAAGTTCTATTCAACTCTTTGTTTGAATAATCTCTTCAATTTTGAAAAGATGAAGCCTTGAAAGAAAAACAACTTCCTTTGTTATTTTTCACTTTTTCCAGTTAAGAAAGTCTTACTAAAGTAGATATTTTCAAGTCAATTTTGGCCACCGCTCAAATTAATATCTGAAAACTTTGCGGTTTCAGAATACAAATGCAATGACTGAATATGACTTTACTTGAGCCAAGATTCTAGACTCCATAAAGAGTGAAGACACTCTGATTCTCCACATGCGATTGAACTGGAATACCTCCTGATCATTGGGTATAATAGATGAAACTTAAGGGAGATGTAATTTAAAATCTGGAGGGTCAATGTTTCATAATAAAGTGAACCAGACTTTTGATTGGTGGGTCATATCAAAGGTTTTGTTTCTCAGGTAACTGATCTGAATTTTGGCGTCTCTAATGAGATAAGCCTGTCATGTCTTGGAGCAAATATCTGGACTTTGCTTCAATTGGCATGAACTTGGAGACAGAAGGAAAACAGCTAATAAATTTTCTAATATTTTTCAAAGCTCGGAGTAGTGTTTTGGCTGCTTTTTTCAATCAGATTCATTTAAAAGCTTCTATCGCATATAAGTATAAATAAGCAAAAATAACATGAAATATACACTGAAATAACAGATAATCTGTTATTTTTTTCAACAACATCTATGAAAAATGAAAAACTTAATTTTAAAACTAAATGAAAAACTTAAAGGCATGGAAAACAGTAAGCAGAACATGTATTGCTTTGGTTTTGGTTGAAGCTTTTTCTTTTCCAAAATTTCCCTTTTGAAACTAACAGTAGCAAAGGTAATCAAGGATGTTATGCCCCTCAACCTTACAATGATTTATCTTTTACTTGTACTGATCTTTCAGCTGAGATTTTCAAAGATATATTTTCAGAATTTGCCATACAGAATTGCAAAATCTAAAGTTCAGGTTGCATTCATTTGAACATATATGGTATGCAATGTTGGCCTTTAGCTAGGGAAATTTCATTCCTGTTTAAATAAGCATGGCCAGAAGAGCCTCCTTGTATAGATTTGTTACTCAACATGACAGGAGGCTCTGAGAAGACAAGGTTCACACACTGAAAGGATGTAGGAACAGGAGCTCCCAGCTCTACTGGTTTTAACCCCATGTGCTAAAAATCTAGTATGACCTTTTGAACATGAGCTGTACAAGATCTAGGAGCCTTGATAAGGAGAAACCTTGTATGTAGTTTAGTAAAAGGGCAAATTCTTTGCAAGTCAATGATCTCAGTCTGTTTCTTTGATGCCCGCTATTAGCACTTGTCCTGAAACCATGGAGAATAGCTGCCAGTCAGTTTCAAATTCATTCCCATCTCCAGTTGCCAGCTCTTTTGTGCTAACTTACAGTCTCAACCAGTCAAGACTTCCTACTTCTTTCCCTCATTGCTTTTTTTATCAGGAGAATCCTCCTGGCCACTCTCCATTTACCGTATATGAAAGCATGCCTCCCACCTCACTGCTGAATCCAAAATGATTTATCCTCACCCATGCTAGGTACAATTTATTCACTGCTGCTCTGGTCAGCCACTAAGTCCTGCTAATGTCAGCAACAGAGACTCTTAGCTTGCCCATAGAGAAAACACTAGGAAGGTATTGTCTAGGCAGAGGTGTCCAACCTTGGCAACTTTAAGTTATGTGGACTTCACCTCCTAGAATTCCTCATCCAGCTGTGTTGAAGTTCTAGAGAACCTCTTGAGAATTCTGAGTTATATGGTCAGACTGTGTATAAGCCAATGGCCTCATTAGATTACAGCATTGTTTCTCATTACCTGCATTCTTTCCCCTTATAATCTGATAAAAACAAATAAAAGCTAAAAACCATTTCTGAGGAGTAATAATATGAGTCTTAAAAAGAAACATTGTGTCTGTTATATTTTTTAAAACTCAGGCAGTAAAGGCTTGGTCAGATTAAAAAGCCACAAACTTTTATTTCAATTCATAAGGTTCAAGCATGCAACTTTATATTTAGAGGGGAGGGGAGAAAATATTTGAAAAGCAGTTGCAAATAAACTGCAGCTTATATGGGAGTGGAGGCAGTAGAAAGTTGGCAAGTTGATATTGCATGTAGAAGGTTGCACATAATTTGGAGAAGGGTGCATATGGCCTTGGGAGAAAGCCTGGGTTTGGGGTACTGGTTGCAGCATGAGTCATGAGGCAGCACTTCTCAGCAGCTGTGATGGTTGTGGAAGTACAGACGTGGGGATTGCAGTGGTTGGTTGAAACTGCTGAAGGCCCCAGGCTTCTACTTTAGCCCCAAGTCTGCTATTGCTACTGTCACCAAGGAGTGCTGCTGTGCAGGACAGTCCAAAGGGCAGAGATGGGGAGAGATAGGCGGATGGGTGCAGTTCAAAAGGAAGTAGTCCATTACCTTATCAAGACTCAGGGCGAGAAAGGAGCAAGAAAAAAGACTCAGGATGAGTCCTCACCTACTACCGGTGGGATTCGGTTAATGACGGCAATGGGAACTGCTGGGATTGTTGTTACTAAGTGATGCAGTCATTTGATGTCACAATTTACATCCACAAAAATTCCAGTCTATTACCATTATTAACCAAAGACTACCTGTCTTCAGTATATTCTTCAGTACTGGATATGCATGTATTTTTTTAAATATATAATTGCTTAGCACAACTTGCTCATTGATAATTGTTATACCATTAACCATGATATTACAAATAAAAAAGTTCAAGATATTGTGCATTGTTGTGTAATTAGAAAGTACTTGGTATTTCTGAAGAACTAAACTTGCCTAAGGACAGGAATGTAGACCCAGATTGGAATCTGAATACAGTTACATAATACATTTAAGTAAATGTATTAAATCTGTTTAGCTTATTGAAATGTGGATATAACCTGCACATTGCAGTCAGTGTCTACAAGGAAGGAAACAGTTTATGAGAAAAGTCAGTTTTAGGCAATGCCACATTTAAGTTCAAGTCATAAAAATATTTGTCCTGTTGATTGCTACTGCTTGAAAAAGAGCATCAAACACAAAGAGAGCTAATAAACGTTGGCAGCATCAGAAAATTACTTCATCATGTTATAGATGAAAAATACGATCATGTGAAACTTACCTGTGAAGTTAGGGCCATAATTTTTACTTTGGGCAGCAGTAATTCTACTGAGGCTAGACGGCTCATCTGAAAAAAAGAAAAGGGTTATACAAGCCATGTTAAATTCAGTTTCCCACCCACCATACACCATAACTTTTCCAGGGATTTTTTTCCATCTTTGATGAGAATGCAATAAATTCTCAGATATTTGAAGGATGAACTTTAGCTGCTTCAGAAGGTCTCTGATAAAATTCACATGCTTAAAAAATAAATGAGAAATCATTATTTTTACTGGGAAGGCAGGATTTTATCTGTTTTATAAATGTTGGTGATAGTTATAAATGATTATCCCCCAAGATACATGGAAAATGTAAATGACCTGCTAAAATGTAGAAGTTGCATGTAACATGATATAGAGGAACTTCATAATGAAAAATACATCTTCAACCTCGCTCTACAAAGAACAGTATGATAGTGCTTTTTTGAAGCCAATATTTCCAGTTCTGATATTTCCCAACCTTTGTTGAATGGACACATCAAAACTGACTTAATCTGATCTGCATGAACTAACCTCCTAAAGAGTTTCGTAATTGCACATATGTGTTCTACAGTTTTTGAACTGAGAGAGACAGAAAAGGCCAGGATGGGTAAGAGATTGTTCCTCTGTTTTTGTAAAGGGAAAAGAAAACACGTTTCTTTTCATGCTGACTGAAACACCCTACCAGATTGAACCAGTTTTATCCTAGCTGCCAGTCTGTGTTTTGGTCTTCTTTACTCAACTGACTGCACAAAGCTCCTCTGTGTCCAGGCTAGCAGCCATATGATATTCCCAGACACACTTTTCTTACCCGCATTTGCCAATGCGGGTAAGAAAATTTTCAAGCACTGAAAAGCTGTATGTTTCTCCTTTCTGTTATTTCAAATTCCATGCACACTCCAAACTTTTAGAAGTGCAGACAGAAGTTTGCTGAAGATTGAAATCTGACAGGGAAGGCCTTTATAGACAATTTTGCAAGCAACCTAGGCCTTGTACTCAGACAGGACAAAGGACAAATGTGGTCATGTAGTAGCATGGCCCTCAGACAAACTGAAACAACCTATCTGAGCGACAAATGAATTTCTAAGTATCTTCCAGATAAAGGATTCCATTAATTTCATTCTCATCAATTATAATTTACAACTGTGCTGAGATTTAACTTGAATAAGAAGCATGAGATGGGTAGACAAACATAGTAGGGATGATGGTTGCTAATCCTAACATTATAGTTTTGGAGGCTGAGATAAATCTGAATTATAATCCCTCAAAATGGTACCTTGGTGTAAAACTGGTAGTTTGTTTTTAATAAAGTTCAAGTGATTGACTTTATTTCTCCCACAGAAATATTCCAAAGAATAAGCAACATCAGAACTCTCTTGTTTCTGTAGTTGCAATGTTTAGACCTATAGACTATATGCACACTTACGTAAGTCCTGGATGTAACAAGAAGTTACGTATTTCATGATGTTCAGTAAAAGTACTGAGTGCTAAACTTGAAATTAATATTAACTGATATTAAAATGGTTTTGAACTATATGGGCATTTCTTATCCAGCACCATTCAGTGCAACATGAATGCTAGCATAAATAAAATCTAACAGCATTTGTGTTTTCTGGGAAATATCTAAATATATTTATTGCATTATTTATATTTATGAATAATACATATACAATAAAGGTAAAGGTTACCCTGCCAGTTGTGATGACTCTAGGGTGCGGTACTCATTCTTGTTTCCAAGCTGAAGAGCCAGTGTTTGTACGAGGACGCTTCTGTGATCATGTGGCTGGCATGACTAGATGCCATAGGTACACGGACACTGTTACTTTTCTTGCCAAAAGAGGCGGTACCTATTTATCTACTTGCATTTGCATGCTTTCGAACGCTAGGTTGGTGGGAGCTAAGGCAGAACAGCAGGAGCTCACCCTGCTGCACAGCATTGTCCGAAGAGCCAGTGTTCGTCTGAGGATGCTTCTGTGGTCATGTGGCTGGCATGACTAGATGCCATAGGTGCACGGACACTGTTACCTTTCCCACCAAAGATGGTACCTGTTTACCTACTTGCATTTTTACATGCTTTTGAACTGCTAGGTTGGCAGGAGCTGGGACAAGAACAGGAAGACCCTTATGCGGCAGCGCTTGAGTCTCAAACTCAAGCTGCTGACCTTCCAGCCAATAAGCCCAGCATCTTAACCACTCAGCTACCATGCCCCTAACAAGAGGAGTTTCTCAAACTTGTGTTTTTCAAAAATAATCATATTATGAATTTTCCAGTCAATTCTGCTAAGGTATGCAGATAATATTTACTATAAAGAGTATTTCCTTTTGAAATATATTAAGCTCGTGTTAAAAATCAGCTTATATATGCAATGGGAAGAGTCCCAGATTTGTTTTCATTTCAACTTAGTATTCAGGATATTGCTTGAAAATGTGATATATGAAAATACCGTTTATGGAAAATTTTAGGAATGTAGGTATGAAAAACCATGTCTCATTGATAACTGGCACTAAGTTGTTAAATATTTGTGCTGGCATATCTAACCTCCTTGTAATATTGTGGTGGTGGATACCATCAACTGGTTTTGCAATTTGTCATGTTCATTTCAGAGATGTAAAAATATTTCATCTAGCAGGAAGGAACAGCAGAGCTCCTTTGAGAAATGAGTGAGACTGATTTTTAAAAAATCTTTCTCTTCAAAAATAACCACACAGAACTTTCCTTGCATGAAAACCACTTCATTCCTCAACATCATGCCTTTCCATTGAAGTGACTCTGGAACAAGCCAGATTCTTAACTGCAACTTCTCTTTTTTTCAATTATTTGTTTAACAAAATTATCCACCAGCTTTCCTCGTAGTTCAGTTTGAGTGACAATAATAATAAAATATCCCCCCAAAATTCCATAGCAACTGCCATTCATTATGTTAATAAAAACAAACAAGCCACATAAAATGGCCTCCTCCACCTTAGACTGGATAATGACTGGAAAGATTTAGGAAATGTTTTTAAGGATTAATTCTGTATAATACTGAGCATATTGGTTAAGAGTGGGATAATCATAGGACAGCTTTAGAAAGTAGAACTCTTACTTCAGGTAAGAGTTGTTATTCTCACAAGCATCATACTTGTTATACTCTTCTTTGGAAGATAGAGTATTTTAGGACAAGGCTACATAATCTACCCTCCCCCCAATTTAAACTTAATTGGCTGAAAAAATGAGAGTTTTCAGCCTCCTTGGGGGAGTATCACAGTTACAAACAAAAGTCTTTGTTTCTTATAAGGGCCCCATCTCCATTTCCAACCTTAATCATGGAAGAAAGATAATAATGATTTTCAGTGGCATTGGGGTCTGCATGTTTATTTATTAAATGTTTATGTTGCTGATTTCACAAAAGCAACTCTAGGTGGCTTACAATCTGAACAAAACAGTAAACATTAAAGCAATAAATATTAACATTAAAACTGAGTTAAAATTACAACTAACAAGGTGGGAAGGAAGACAGCAAGAAGCACATGAGGGGAGCTGTGATTGTCTTAGTCCATTAGCCACATCCAAGATGACATGCCCCTATGGGAGCCCCAAGCCAGGTGGCAGAACCAGGTCTTCAGACCCTTTTGGGAGGTTAAAAGGATGGATGTGGATCTCACCTTGGGAGCATGGTGTTCCACAGGGTAGGAGTCACGGCAGAAAAGGCTCTTCTCCTGGACCTCGTCAGCCAGAATTCTTTGACAGATAGGCTCTTCAGCATGCCTTTCTGCCAGCCCGAGTGGGGTGGGCCAATCCCATTGGGGTGACAGAGTTTCTCAGATGGCAGGGTTTTAAAGGTAAGAACCAACACCTTAAATTGCACCCAGAAGCAAACTGGGAACCAGTGCAGTTCATGGAATAGCAGTGTAATGTGGGCCATCCAACAGGCCCCAAGAACTGTCCATGTGGCTGCATTCTGCACCAGGTATAGCTTCTGAATACTTTTCAAAGGTAGCCCCATGTGGAGTACATTGCAGTAGTCCAAATGTGAGATAACTAGGGCTTGAGTGATTGAGCACAAAGATTCCTTTTCCAGGAAAGGGCACAATTGGCATGCAATATTAAGTTGAACAAAGGCTCTCCTAGCCATGATTGACACTTGCTCTTCAAGCAGGAGTCACAAGTCCAGAAGAACCCCCAAGGTGCACATCTGGCCTATCTGGGGCTGTGAACCCCATCCAGAACTAAAGATGTTAAAGTGCTAGATCCTGAAGCTCCAGGAACCTAAAGCTACTTGGTCTTTTCAAGGATACACACCCAGATACATGTACACATTTATCTTTTTGAGATTCTTTTCCCCAAAACTGGTTAGAGTTGGATATTCTTAGACTGACAAGTAAGCAAGCTGTAAAGTTAATACAGTACTTTCATATTAATGGAAGTAGAAAGGAAATCTCTGGTTGGGAATCAAGCCTCTTCTCCCAGTCTCTGTTTATCATATCTGTATGTTTAGTATTAATAACAATCAAAAGGGCTAGTTCAAAGATCAGCACACTTTGCTATCTTTTATTTTAACCGCATATTCATTGGGATGCATGTTTGCCTTGTGTCTCTGCAGAACTGGTCTTTTGATGACTGAGTACCAGAGTGGAAAATATTTTCTTAATTTTGTCACTTTGCATACCTCCTATGACAGCAAGTAGAAGTACCTGAACTTGATTACATTCAAACTGAAGAAACTTGAAGCTGGTTAATTCTTGGATGAAAGACCACAGGAAAAAAATCCCATGGCAATGCTTTGTCAGAGAGAATGGAGGAAAAGAAACAGAAGAAGGCAATGATTGTGGTTGCCTAGAAAATAATGTTGATGTGTTGATATGAATTTGATTCAAGTGAGATACCTTTTCACATCATGATTTCTGTTGTGTCTTTTTTTCTTTTTTGAAAAAGTTTTAATCTTGATGAGTTCAAGTTGACATGGAACCCATTTTCCACCCAATATTACATAATTTGACATGGAACCCATTTCTTCAGTTGACATGGAACCCATTTCCCACCCAATATTACATAATTTGATTCTTAAAAAGAATTCACCATATTAAAATGTGTATAGATTTATAATCATACTTCATAAAATGTATGCCTTTGATAGGTTAATATGGGAAACCTCTAGACAAATGTGTTAAAGAGATATCAATCCAAAAGCAGTCAGTGTTCTCATATAAGTTAATATTTTGTATACTTATTCAGCTTCCAGCCAGTCTAGCGTACACTGGTTACATTTCTCTTTTTTCATATCCGAAATATCTACCACCATATTCACATAGACCAGCTTTGTTTTAATTGTTGTTGCATTTTATGAATTTTTATCATTACTGTCTCCTTATACTAGGTTTGAGGACAGTGAAAGATAGTTAACGAACCATATATATAAAAAGAAAAACTCCATAGAATTCTATACTGAGTTTTCTTCCTTCAGCTGGATTAAGAAATGAGTAGGCTATTTCTGTGGCAAGTAAGTAAACTTAGAACAGCAAATGCTTTCATCAGGTGACTGTACCTTTGAAATCCTTTGATGTGGAGTGAATAAACACCCTTTCAGAGTGAATGTTGTTTTGTTTTCCAGGCAGACTCTCAGTTGCCAAGAGGAAATGTGCCACTGTGACCAGAAGTCAAATTACCTGGACTGGAAATGCATGGATATGTCTGTACACTATACAATTAATATATTTTATGAAGCAACAAGAGTTACTGAATCACATCAGGGCCATATCATTAATTTACTGAGAGATTAATATTAAATGGTATTAGAGATTTCACCTACATAGAGGAAAATGCCACTTCAAAAAAGCAAGTCAGGGGCTGTATCTGTTCAACAGATTTTTACACTGTAAATATCTCAAGGGAAAGATTATTGGCCTCAGCCCAACTGGGTGTACATAAATCTATCAGAAAAGAGTACCATCAGCTACTTTAAAAGGAGAACAGCCAAGGGATTCTTGTCCACAGTAGTAGATAGAGTGAATTAAATTTCCTCATTCCCATCTATTTTAGTTCACTGATTCCCAAAATGTCAATGTTTTTTTTTATTGATTTTCTAGCAGATGTCCATGTGTAGAGTCACCTCTTGGGTTCTTAGAAAAATGTATTTGTTATGTCCAGCATATTCGCTGGACAAAATTCTGTTTGCCCTGCTTCATTTGTACTCCCAGGCCAAACTTGCCTGTTATTCTGGTTACCTTTTGATTTTCTACTTTAGCATTTCAATCTCCTATGATGAAAAGGATAACTTTTTTTGGTGTGAGTTCTGGGGGTTGTTGTAGACTTTTGTAGAACCGATCAACTTCAGCCTCTTTGGCATCAGTACCAAATCATACTTCATGATTTGAAGTACATGACCATGGAAGCTCTTTGGACAAATGCTGGCTCCCTTAGCTGTGAATTAGAGATGAGCACTGCCCCCTAGAGT
>JANHZU010004382.1:415821-426966 GCA_032468055.1 Acrochordus granulatus
TCCAAGGGACCCTCAAGAATCTTCTCCAGCACCACAATTCGAAGGCATCAATTCTTCGATGCTCAGCCTTCCTTATGATCCAGTTCTCACAGCCATACATTACTACTGGGAAAACCATAGCCCTGACTATCCAGACCTTTGTTGGCAAGGTGATATCTCTGCTTTTTAATATGCCATCTAGGTTTGTAATAGCTTTCCCCACAAAGAGCAAGTGTCTTTTAATTTCATGGCTGCAGTCACCATCTTCAGTGATCTTCAGTTATCAAGAAGGTAACTTCTTCCACTGCTTCCATTTCCTCCCCTTGCCAGGAAGTGATGGAACCAGTTGCCACGATCTTACTTTTTTTAATGTTGAGTTTCAAGCCAGCTTCTGCACTCTCCTCTTTCACCCTAACAAAGAAGCTCTTTAGTTCCTCTTTACTTTCTCCCATTGGAGTGGAATCATTGCATGTCTAAAACTATTGATATTTCTCCTGGCAATCTTAATTCCAATTTGTGATTCATCCAGCCCAGCAATTTGCATGATGTACTCTGCATATATGTTAAATAAGCAGGGTGACAGTATACAGCCTTGCCATACTCCTTTCCCAGTTTTGAACCAATCCATTGTACCACGTTCAGTTCTAACTGTTGCCTCTTGACTAGCATACAAATATATGCCGCCGGGAGTCTCTGGATTTCGATGGCATATACATTTAATAAATAAATACAAATTTCTCAGGAGACAGGTAAGGTGGTCTGGTACTCCCATCTCTTTTAGAATTTGCCATAGTTTGTTATGATCCACACAGTCAAAGGCTTTATCTTCGTCAATGAAGCAGAAGTAGATGTTTTTCTGGCATTCCCTTGCTTTCTCCATGATCCAGCAAATGTTGGCAATTTGATCTCTGGTTCCTCTGCCTCTTCAAAACCCAGCGTGTACATTTTGTAGTTCTCGGTTCACATACTGCTGAAGCCTAGCTTGTAGTATTTTGAGCATAACCTTGCTAGCATGTGAAATGAGTACAACTGTACGGTAGTTTGAACATTTTTGGCATTGCCTTCTTTGCGATTGAATGTAAACTGATATTTTCCGATCCTGTGGCCATTGCTGAGTTTTCCAAAATTACTGACATATTAGGTGCACCATATTAACAGCATTATATTTAGGATTTTAAATATTCAGCTGGAATACTGACAACTCTGTTAGCTTTGCTGTTGGTAATGCTTCCTAAGGCCCATTTGACTTCACACTCAAGGATCTCCAGCTCTAGGTCAGTAATCACAACACTGTGGTTGTTGGGGACATTTAGATTTTTCTTGTATAGATCTTCTGTATATTCTTGCCATCTCTTCCTAATCTCTTTTGCTTCTTTCATTGTTGTCCTTTTTCATGGCAATTTTTACATGACAATTTCCTTTGATATCTCCAATTTTCTTGAAGAGCTCTCTATCTTTCCCAATCTTGTTTTCCTCTGTTTCTTTGCATTGTTCATTTAAGAAGGCCTTCTTATCACTCCTTGCTATTCTCTGGAAATCTGTATTCAGTTGGGAATTCTTTCTCCCTTGCCTTTTGCATTCCTTCTTTCCTAACCTATTTGTAGAGCCTCATTGGACAGCTACATTCCCTTCTTTCATTTATTTTTCTTTGGGTTGGTTTTGTAGCTACCTCCTGTACAATATTATGCACCTTGGTCCATAGTTCTTCAGGCACTCGGTTTACCAGATTTAATCCCTTAAATCTATTTATCACCTTCACTGTATATTCATAAGTGATATCATTGAGGTCATACCTGAATGGTCTTGTGGTTTTCCCTATATTCTTCAATTTTAGCCTGAATTTTGCAATACGAAGGTCATGATCTGAGCCACAGTCAGCTCCAGGTCTAGTTTTACTGCCTGTATAGAGCTTCTCTGTCTTTGGCTGCAAACAATATAATCAATATTCTTTGTGTTGACCATCTGGTGATGGCCATGTGTAGAATCATCTCTTGGGTTGTTGGAAAAGAGTGATGTTCTCTTGACAAAACTCTGTTAGCTTTTACCCTACTTCATTTTGTACCCCAAAGCAAAACTTGTCTGTTATTCCAGTTATCTTTTGACTTCCTACTTCAGCATTCCAATCCCCTTTGATGAAAATAATATATTTTTTTGGCATGAGTTCTAGAAGTTGTTGTATGCTTTAATATAGAACCGGTGAACTTCAGTCTTTTCATAGAATTGGATTACTGTGATGCTGGTGTGCCTTGGATTCAAACCAAGATCATTCTGTCATTTTTGAGATTGTACCCCAGTACTGCTTTTCCCACTCTTTTATTGATTATGGGGCTACTCCATTTCTTCTAAGGTATTGTGATTCCCATCCATTTCAGTTAATTGATTCCCAAAATGTCAATGTTCAGTCTTGCCATCTCATGTTTGACCATATCCAGTTTAGCTTCCTTTGTAGCATTTCAGGTTCCTATGCAATGTTGTTCTTTATAGCATTGGTCTTTCCTTTCACCACTTGACACATTCAAAGCTGAGCATCCTTTGGCTTTGGCCCAGTCGCTCTTTCTGGAGCTACTTGTAATTGCCCTCCACTCTTCCTCAGTAGCATATTGGACACCTTCTGACCTAAGGAGATCATCTTACAGCCTTTTGATATTGTCCATGGAATTTTCTTGGCAAGGATATTGGAGTGGGTTGCCATTTTCTTTTCCAGTGTATCATGTTTTGTCAGGTCTTAGGTAGCTCATAACTTCACTAAGTCACACAAGCCGCTTCACCATGACAAGGCAATGATCCATGAAGGGGTTCAAATATTGCCATGCATTAATTAAAATACAGCTACCACAGAGATATATGTTAGGGAGATAACTTTACTGAATATCAGGAAATAGAAGACCTTACTGAGGGGCAGGTTGGCAGAAGGGAACAAATATAGTATCTCAGGTCCCAAAGGCACACCAAAAACACTAGGACTTAATAGTTTTCTGAAAATTCAGGAAGTTAGGAGCTGATCTAATTTCTGGGGACAGGACAGCAGCAAACTTAATGTGTTTGAAACCCAGAGCAGATCAGGGGGCTGAGCAGCAGCCACAAGATCCAGGCTGATCCATTGTCACCCCAGCTAGACTGACCAGGAAATCAACTCCCCAGAAAAGCTGAAACAACTTTTATTGAGATTCGCTATTACCCGTGTTACAATCTTTCTTTCTTATAGTTCAGTAACTTAGGGAGACATCTGTCTAAGCTACTTCCAAATGTTATCTGGACTTAAAAAATGATTCAGCCCCTTTTGCTTAAGCAACAACTTCTGCTTAACTCAGTCAAGAACATTTTCCTTTCTTTCTACATCCAATCATACCACAGTCAGCCAGCCCTGCTCCATTTCCATCTCCACCTCCATCATTATGCATTGCTGCCCCTGGCCAAACAGTTTATTGGCAACACTGGCAACATTGACCCAAGTCCACACCCAATATTAATTCTTTGGATCTTTGGCTCTTTGCCAGGCTCTTGTCAGGTGCTTTTTGTCTCCCCACTTGCCAAAGGATTCAAGAAGGTGCACTTTTATTGGTTTGGTTTTTAAATTCTCTACAAATAATGCACCCCTTTATTGCTTGCATCTGGAATAGACCACTGTCTGGGGAAATTCTGTTCTGGAGAAGGCAGGCAATATCAAGAGAGGCCTAGTTCATGATCCTTGTAGATGACATTTCCTTAGGGAAAAAATCCAAAGGGAATATCCTCTTCCAATTTTAGGAGAAACAACCAGGAGTAGGCAATCCCAAAGATACCCTAATCCTGAACTTAGGGCTTTAAAGATGGCTTTAAGCATGAAGCAGAACATCATGTTACTATTGTATGAGAAATGGCCACAAAAGCTCACCAGTGTCTTTCTAAAGAGGACATATATTCCTAATGTTCTTCTACAATGGCCTTTTCAATCCAGGGTGACTTGTGCTAGCATTTAAATAGTGTATTTGAATAGTATATACAATTAAAAAATAATTGTGTTGTTTTGAAAGTGCAAATTTGTGTTGTTATTTTATCCAGCCTTTCTTATATGTAAGGTGGTAAACATACCTAATACGCCTACCTCCTATTTTTCCCACAAAAACTGCCCTGTAACTTGAAAGAGAGAATTATTAGCCCAAAGTTATCCATCTGGCTTTCATGCCTAAGAGAGCTTAAAACTCTCCTCATTTCTAAATCACCATTTTAACTGCCACACCAAACTGGCTCTCATGGATATATTACATGTATATTATGCTACCTGTTCAGAATGTGATTTACTTTTTAAAAAGTGAAGAAAAAACAAACTTTCAACAAAAGTTTCACTTTAGATAATAAAACAGCCCTATGTATATAAGTGTATGTTTGTATATATATTGAAAATTAGGATTTACTGAGTTATAAAATGAGGAATTTTAATAGGATAGTTCATGGTTCACTGTTAGCATTGGGAAAATAAAGGATAGGTTAAAAATGCAATCCTACATATATCCATTCAGAAATATGCTGCATTGAATTAAAAGGTGTTCATTTCAGAGTCTATAGAATTGCACAAGGGTACGGTTCCCTACGCACAGCAAAATGTTTTCTTTAAAATCTTTGGAGGAAGTTGCCATAGCTTTAGCATCTGCAAGTCAGGATCTGCCTGCAAAGAATATATGAAATTGTTCTGCTGTGCATTGCATCAGCAATGCCAAATGAATAGCCCTTTGTGATTGTGTGCTGGTGTGAGTTGTCAGGAGTGATTGGGTGCATAAATCTTGGTAGATCTTCTGCAACATTTCATTTTTGAAAGTACAGCCAATGTCATTTGACTTGAGTGCTAACCTGGGAAGGACTTTATTTGATTTCTTCAGCAGTTTATCTTAAAAATAGTTTCTTATTTTTGGCCCTTAATGTGCTAAGCTTTGGAATAACAACAGCTCCAGGCAGACAGTGTTGGAATTAAAACTATGGAAGATGCATCTACCATGGCAGGTGTTTTTTTTTTTTGAGCAATACATGACAAAGAACAGCATTCAGTGCCTGTTGAAATATTAAATACCTTTTCTGGGGTTTGCTCTCAAGCACTATTAATTTGTGGATTAAAGGTGGGGTGGGGGTGCAGCGGTCTTTTGGTATAGTGGAAGCTGGGATGGAAACTAATGTGACAGCTTACTTTCTTAAGATAGACTGTCATTTCCCTTATCTCATTTAGTTTCAACAGATGGCAACTTTGTCTGTGCTCAGAATTTAAGCAGGGCAAGATCTTGTAAGCACTTTAATAAGTTATCTGCAAGTAATACAGGGATGGATTAGGATTTTTTAAAACAAATGGAAACAGAAAGCAATGGCACTTCTAATTTCTTGCTAAGAAAAATGTAAGAATGTGTCCATGAAGTAACAAGGAGTTGGGGTATGATTCTGTTTGGAAAGACACACCCAATAGTACAAGGCATTACACACTACAGTATTTTGACCACTTTTCAAAACTTAGGGATTCACATTCCAGATTAATCCAATCTATGTTTTGTTTTGCTTTTGTAAACTATGGTCTGTAGATTGTGAAATGTGTTAACCCACATAACTGTAATTTGGCTTGAAGCCTGACAATCTGAGGATTGCTTTTTCTGTTACGCTCCATGTAAACATCTACAGGAGAAGCCATTCTGAAGATGTTTTGTTTTTAGGGACTCATTGGTCCAGCATGTAGAATAGGGCCTCATCCTACCTCATTTCCAAGGGGTAAAATATATTTCCTGAGAAGGTATATTGGTTCCCATATACTCTTGTTTTTAAAGGAAAGTCAAGGCTCACACCTCTTTCACCAGACATTTGACTGTTCATTGATTTTAGTAATTTTAGTGTCTTTATGTCTGTGTGTAGATAAAAAAGAGATTGAAATAAAGACATAAACAGAGACATGTTACATGACTGTATGTGGTACATGCATATAGATCAATGTTTCTCAACTTTGGAAACTTTAAGACATATGGACTTCAGTTCTCAGAATTCCCCATGCTGGCTGGGGAGTTCTAAGAGTTGAAATTCACGGATCTTAACATTGGTAAGGTTGAGAAACACTGATATAGATAAATAGTAGACAGAAAGATGTATTTTATTCCAATGTTTTATCCAGTCTTAGCCACTTTAGAAAGTTGAGTAGAAAACAAAGATACTGTATAAACAGTATAAAGGAAAGAAGGAAATAAAGAAGGAATATTCAAAATTCTGGCTATATGCAATGTGTGGATCCAGACATTGTCTTTAGCAATTCTCTTGCACAACAGTTCACAAAACATCCCACTGCCTAAACTTCTTTTGCTATTATATCTCTGAAATTAATCCATACTTTTAAAGAATCTGATTAATCATTTGAAAAGAGGGGTAGTTTTTCTTTTGGTTCCCAAGAAGTAGAAACAAGACAAGAACTTTAAACAAAATGTGTTTGGGCCAAGTTAGCTGAAGTGTTTTCTCCCTGTGAGTCAATTCATTTGTTCCTCATTTATAAACAGCGAGATCATTTTGCAGCTGATATACTCCTGCAAATTGGCTGTATCTGTTTTAGAAATGAAAAGTTCATATGTTATTTTTGTCTAAGAATGTTGTTGCAACTGAGAAAGGTTGAGGATCTTCATGTGCAAAGGGAAGAAAAAGCATTTGTTCTCAAGCTGGCAGAAAGAGCCAGTCTGCAGATATAGCTGCAAAAGTCATTAACTCTCTTACCATTTCTAAGAAAGGAGCTGAGCAGATACAAATAAATCTACAAAATAAATATTTAAAGAAGATTTTTGGCTTTTTATGCCCAAGGTAGGATAAATGTTTACCAAGTAAAGGAAAGCCCTGTCTCCCTGATTGCTCAAACAATAATGATTTTTATATATTTTGCATTTGAGGTAATGTTTGTTTGCCACAGGAAATATGATGTGATCTGTATTTCCAAAGGCTTTTTAGTTTTATTATGTTCATTATGTGGCAATATAGCAGTGATTCAAGCATGCTTTAAAATAAAATACTTGACAAATATTGTAATATGGTTCATCTCCCTGCCTCTTTTTTTGGCGTATGCAAAGTAAGCTATTTTTTTGCTGATATTGTTTCGATCCTATTGCATAGGCTGGCCAGGGAAGAAAAGCCAGCACAACACATCCTCCAGCTGTTTTGTAAACTATATCTCACCTAAGTTGGACCCCGGGGTCTTTGAGATGTCTTGCTTTTGATTTAATGTCCTTACATCCCCTTCCTGTCCTACCAAAAATGTATGAGGTAGCTGGAACAGACTTATTTTGACCATGTGGTAACACACAGTACTTGCACAGAAATAACGTATACATGAAAGAATGTCATTTCAAAAGGATTTAGAGAAATGCTGTGTTAAAGGTCACCTGAGGTTTCTCAACTAAGATCCCTGGTTTTGATAATCATTTCCATGAAGAAACAGAGTGTCCTTGGCTTCGATTGCACACAAGCAATGGAGAAAGTGGAGACTTTCATTTTCTCCTAGATTTTTATTTGTTTATTGTATCTTACATTTTTAACATACACAAGTAACAATATTGAAGATAAAAATTAATAAAAACAAAAAGGAAAAAAACTCAAATTTTAAAAAAGGAAAAATACTTGTATATTATCCTTAAAATTGTCACTGGCTGGCTAATAAATATAATAATATAATCAGTACAAAATAGTATTGTAAAATATTGCAAAATCTCTGCCTTAGCAACACATATGGTAGCATGCTTTGATTAGTAGATAATATGCTTCTTCCAAAACAGATAAATCATACATTTCCAGCAACTATTCCTTAACACATGGAATAATAATACTTTTCCAATTTCCTCATATGATTCTTTTAGCTGCAA
This sequence comes from Acrochordus granulatus, assembly GCA_032468055.1. Classification (NCBI taxonomy): domain Eukaryota; kingdom Metazoa; phylum Chordata; class Lepidosauria; order Squamata; family Acrochordidae; genus Acrochordus; species Acrochordus granulatus. The sequence goes on from JANHZU010004382.1 coordinate 423,642, forward strand.
CTCATGCTTGTTACAACCACAATTCCTGATAAACATTCAGATTACATTACATCACATTATATAACATTACATAACATGTACAGATTTTCCAGTGAATCTACTTATGTACATTAACATGTTATTCCAAAAAGATATCAAATGATCATATGATATGGGTCAAGGAGTCCACAATTTTTCCCCCAACATAGAGAAACTGATATCTATCCTTTCAAATATTTGGAGAGTCCAATATAGCCTAAATACATTTTAATTAATTAATGTAATTGTGGAAATGCTAAAATGGCAAAAAACATGGGGTCCTTGATGCTCTCTGAGCTTGGTTGTTTCCTTGCAGAAGTTTCATTACCAAACTAGGTGATATCATCATTCAAATGTGCATTAAAAACCATTTTAACATTTTAAAGGGCATGAATCCATTGATGGGAAATTATAGGAAATTCCAGTGTTTTAGTTCATATTTGAAATATCATTAAATGGATGAGAAAGATCCATTTAAAAAAGATTATTGAACTTTTTATAGAGATTTAAGGCATAGTTCTCAAAGAAACTTAAAATCTTTATATCCTCTTGATAAAATGTACATTTTTGTTATCTTTTTAGTTAAAACAGAGTTGAAATCCCATAAGATGTTAAAATGAAAGCAGACAGCTTCTCTATATTTGTGGCATTGAAGATAACTTTGTTGTATCTACCTGTGTGTAGTTTTTAATCCAGTTTGGCATGGATGAGTACCCAAGATTTAAATTCAAACTTTAAACTTCTAAACTTCACACACACATGTGCAGATACTTCCTCTATAACCACACAGTTGCAGAGCCATAGGATTGGAAAAGTCTTTTACATTCCTGCTCCAAACATTGTTCCAAGCTGGAATTCCAGTTTATGGAACCAAATTTCTGCTTGAACTTATCTAGTGAATTTAACTCACCACTTTTTCTTCATCATCAAGTTGGTGATGATGGTTCTGGTTCCTTAATATAGGAACCTCTCTTCCTATAACGTAAGACAATTATTCCAAGTCATCCATTAAAACATGATAAAGACAAGTATTGGTGTGACCTACTGTGTGACAACCTTTTGCTTGCCTGAAGATGTAACCTTTTCCAGCACTACTTCCATTATTTTCTTTTCAAGGCTAAAAACATGCACTATCTTTAATGTCTGATTGCAAGTGTTTATAGTTCCCTGATTATTTTTTGTTCTCACCATGCTACAATTTGTTTGAATTCTTGAGTGAAGATTTAACCAAGGAAGACTTGAATGTGAGTTTTTTGGACACCTCCCACCTTATCAGTGTTAGCTTCAGCATCTCTACAAGCTGAAGTGCCTAAGTCTGAATGTCTACAGGAGAAAAGCTGTATACAGTGCAGACAGGAAACCCTCTCTCAACATATTTGTGCTCAATAAGCAATTGATTATAAGAAGTTACATCATTTGAGAGACACTGATGGAAGGTCGGGTTTGAGTGCTGACACAAGCTCAAGAAAAGCTTTCAGAACAAAGTCCCTTCATTTTACCTTCACAAGAATGTACTTGAACCCAATCCTCTCCATCTTAACCAGAACATTGCACTTGCTTCCCACATTGTTTTGTGCCACTTTTGATTTTTAAAAAATCTCAATTTTTTTCTATTTCTTTAACCTAAGTACATGACACATTTTTCATTCCTACTATCATATAAGGAGAAGGGAGCAGGATTTTTTTCTTTATAATATTTATCAAAAACTACAGACACATTATACTGGAAGGCTTTTTCTATGAAGGGCTGAAAAATCAATCAGATTTGTTGATTCCACAGGATTCTTTGATTAATTTAAAAGTCCCTCAAGGCAATCCAAGCAGTTTAATTCTGGAATTCTTTTGAGATCTAAAGGGGCCAAGCCATCTAAAAGTAACAGAAAAGAGAGAAGAAAAAAGCAACCTTCAGATGTACTTTAGGATGTTGCTGTCATTAAAAGTATAAGGCGAAACAGCTCCCCTGGAGATGCAAACTCAACCTTCACCAGTGATAAGTGTCTTAATACAAAAACATGTCCAGAAGTGATGTACCATGAAGGAAAAGCCAAGAGTTTTTTCTTAAGTAGTTGGAAACATTGCTAATCTGGTTTTTCTGGGACAACAATTCTGTGTTCAAAGAATGCCCTATCTCAAAAGAATGTAAAATTAACTTTCAAATATTTATCTAATGAAAGTATATCAATTGCTTGAATATAACTCATCTCAATGGTGCTGAAGGCAGCTGAACATGAATTCTGGGTCTTCATACAAAAGAAACTTATGTCAGTTGGAAGGTCAGTGGCCCCAGTTCAAGACTTGCTGTGCAGCAGGGTGAGCTTCTGTTGGCCCTCCTCAGCTCCCGCCAACCTAGCAGTTCAAATGCATGAAAATGCAAGTAGATAAATAGGTACCACCTACTCTGGTGGGAAAGGTAGCAGCATCCATGCACCTTGGGCATCTAGTCATGCTGGCCACATGACCACAGAAGCATCCTTAGATGAACACTGACCCTTCGGCTTGGAAATGGAGATGAACACCGCACCATAGAGTTAGTCATGACTGGCAGGGTAGCCTTTACCTTTTTAGCTATTAGTGTAGCATGAGACTGAGTCCGGTGCTATTTATTTCAGAGCAAGGAGGGTGTGGAGTAGTGAGTAGGGCCATCACCAATCCTTTGTGGTCTCCACATAAGCCCATCACCTAGTACTCTCAGTTGGTCTAAAAGGTTTCAAGAAAGAGCACCATCTTCACATTCGGAACAGTATCACATTGTAGAAAACCAGATGTTAATGAACAGGATATGGGAGAGTAATTTTTCTTCCGTGTTGTCTCCAAGCAGCTGGGCTTGCAAATATTCTACCTATGATTTATTTATTTACTTACTTAGTTACTTTCCTGTTTATTTATAATACTGTGCAAAAGTCTTAGGCCACCACTTGCTTAATTTTAGCAAAGTTTTAATGACCATCCATAATTATTTCTCAATCTCTGTATTAAGATTCAAACAAAAAACACAAGAAATAAGTACACAAAATTTAAACACACACGATTTTCAGAACACCTGGCTTCTTCAGCAAAAGTCAGTATTAAATAGTCAGTACTAAATACTTGCCATTTTAGCCTATGGAAGCTATATTTTTTGCTTTTTCCTCATTTCGAATACTGCACACAAAATTCCTATATTTTATGGTTGTAATAATTATGTATAATTACTGTATAATTATGGACATAATTATATATGATCATTGTATCATTGCCAAAACAACCAATCTAATGATGTCCTAAGACTTTTGCACAGTACTCTGTGTGTGTGTGTATGTGTATACAC
>JANHZU010004383.1:0-12175 GCA_032468055.1 Acrochordus granulatus
ACAGGGGGGCCTGGCGTAATGCAGTCCATGGGGTCGCGAAGAGTCGGACACGACTGCACGACTGAACAACAACAACATAGCTACTCACCACTATGTATCCCCAGTGATGTGAGCTTTAAGGGCAAGACTGACAGATCTTCAGTAACTTTACAGAAGATATAATCCCTCCGAAATTATATATATCCTAAATATATACAGTGGAGGATTTATTCAGGTAGAAATCCCAGCACATTTAATGAGACTAATTCCAAGGTCAGCAATATGTTCCAATGAGGTTAACCTGGCAACAGAAATGAACTTCCGGTAAATATGCACAGAATTTTCCAGGAAATGCTACACCATTGTCTTGCTAAATTTTTTTCGTAAGCATTCTTGGATAAATATTTGTCAGTTAACTGAAAAATTACTGGCATTAAACAAGCATGAAGGAATAGCAATTGTAGGAACAGCTAGTTTGGTAGGGTGGTTAAAAGCACTGGAGTAGGAGTGGTGAAATTTGAATTCTAGTCCTCCCTTAGGCATAAAATCAGCATGGTGACCTTGGGCCAATCATTCTCTTGCAACCCTAGGAAGGGAATACAGATCATGGTAATAGGACCAGAACAACAATAATAGCTGTAGAATTCAATAAGGTTCCAACATTTTAGAACTATGGCAGACACTGCTGGGCAAAAAAAAAAGTATTTGTAGCAGAGTTAAAATAGGTCTAATATATTCAGGCTGCAAAAATCAAAACAACTACTAGATGCCACCAAAGAAACAGATAAACCAATGTTCACTTGGATTTCTACAACCGAGATATGATAACACTAGATTGGGAGTACCAGCATGCCACTAAACAGGGACATGCCTACATTCTGGCATATGTTGCTCAAGGCACTCCTCTTGCTATTCCTGGAAGGCCATCAGTTCATGCAGCTTCCTATTATCCAGGTTAGGAACCATCAGCTGGGCTGCTGAGAATAGATCACTGCTATTTCACTAATAATAACAGCAAAAAACATAGCAATATTGAGCTGGGGATGGGGCAGCTATCTCAAGCTTGGACTGAAGGAGCACTCTCTCCCCTCCCAACATTCCTGCTAAAAATGATTGGCTTTTTGCAATGGAAAACCAAGAATCTTCAACCAGGAATACTGGCAGTGTGGGATAGTAAGTTCCCTCTTTTCCACAAGCAACAAAAAGTGGTTGGCAAGGAGAGGGACGAACTTCCAATCCTACTCTCTCAGTGATAATCCTTAAATCTGGAGGTTTATAGGGATTGTTTGAAACTCTCCAGGGTTCCCTTCATAAGCTTTGAACCCAAGCACTGGGGTTGCTAGCTCTATCTACTATGCTAACAGACCTAAGCGCAGCTTTGGTTTATTTGGCTGCAGTTTACTCTGCTGTGATTTTGGGAGTTATTATTTTTTTTGCCACATATAATTTCTGTCCCTTCCCTTCCCTCTAAATTTAATAGACCATTCCAATTTCACAATTAATCTGATTGTACTTAGTGCTAAAATAGCTACCATATTCAGTTACATTTACTGTTCAAACAGGCAGAGATGGGAATGAAAGGAAGCAATAAATATGTCCATAGTTGCATATTTACATGCCTGTCCATCAAGATGTGCACGTACCTGTGCATATACAGAGACACAGGCATAGAATAAAGAATTACAGAGAAGTTCACCTTATCCTCATGATCCTGATCAAGAGTCAAACAACTGCTCTGCAGCCCAAGTAGAGAGGCAGATATTGCAATATTGTGCATGCATGCAGTTATTTTTTTAAAAATGTATGTCCATTGCTTTCTCAAGAGGCAAAAGGAAGGCAAGGATTCACTAGGCATAAGAACCATAAAGCAGATACTTGATGCCTAAGGATCTAGTCTGAGGAGCCTGGCAGGAAGTTCCTACCAGGGCAGACTACAGCAAACCCACTTCCTGCCCCTTCCTGCAATAAAAAAAGGTAAATACTGTTGCTTCCTGGCCTGGAACAAGCTTTCCTCTGCAGCCCATAAAAATGACACACTGGCAAGAGTTACTGCTTGTTGCATTTTCTAATGATGGGCCAGTGTGGAGAAAAGGATACATTTGGCACATCTACATTGTTTGGCACAATAACTATTTTGAAGAATAGCTTACAGGTGGATCCTCCCCTTAAATCCCAGGTTTAGTCTTTTGAATTTTGTGTTGGGAGAAAAAGATCACTGCTTTTGATCTTGATGAGTAATTGTTAATTGGAGAAGGCTATACTGGCAAGACAGTTTGGGTTCCTGCCCTGAGCAGGGTGGGTTACATGCCTTGGCACCAATAGACCATTTCTGAATCTCTGATTAACTAAAAGAGGGCAGTATTGGGGCAACCAAAGTTGTGACTGCTTGCCAAAAAGGATCTGAAATCAGAGAGGGCAGAGTTTCCAGAATCAGCACCATAGCAAAGGCCTGGAAGGTCAAGTGTTGGAGCAGCTGGCAGATCTTGCTTGGCTTTGGATTCTAACAGGTTCAAACCTGGTTCAAGGAGAACTTCAAGGAATCATTTGGAAGTTGAAAACATTCCAGAAGACAACAATGGCAAACCACTTTCTAATCCAGAAAATTACATGGAAGTGTCAGAGAATCAAAAATGTTAAGCTTGACAAAAGAGAAAGCTTCCTTAATATCCAATAGATACTACATCTTCAACAGGAGTTTGCAAGCAAACAGAGAATCTCTATTAAATTACAGAGAAGTTTGCCTTATCCTCATGATCCTGATCAAGAGTCAGACAACTGCTCTGCAACCCAAGCAGAGAGGCAGATATTGATTATACATCTTTGCATTCTTCTCTGTCTATATTCTCATCTGGTTGGGAATTCTTAGGAACTGTAGTTCAATGTTCCAGGAGAACTCCAGCTGAAGAAAGACTGCTTTTTTTTCTCCATAGGAAAAAAAATGCAATGCTTGCTGGAGCTCTGCAGATGCATCCAGCAGTGGAGAAAAAAATCAACACTTCACTCTCTTGCTTACCAGTCTAACCAGAACAAACCAAGTATGTGACAAATGACAATAACGTGAGCTGAGATATGGAAATGCCAGAGCCACAATTATTAAAGGCAGCCTCAAAGTAACAAAAAAATCCAGACAAATCCCTTGTATGTGGAAACTATCCACAGAGACTTGTTGGAGTGTGTTTCTCTACATAGATCATATGCTACACACCCATGTATGGGTGCGACTCTGCAGTGAGTGAGTGCACACATATAGGTGCCAAACACTGGTGATGATCCATGGCTTGGTTTGTGTCCTGTGCAAATGTTTCCAGCTAGGAAGCTGTACTGCATCTGAGACAGCTCTGCTGGCAAAGCTCCCATAGAAAATCTTCCCATCAGACCTCAGGGTATTGACCTCAGAATATCCTGCTAATTCTTTGGAGGTGCCTGCAACAGGCCACAGAGTTACAGGCCTAGTGCTAATTGGAGCATCATATACAGCAGATGACTTATTTCAGCTAGAAGACTCTAGCTAGAAGCTCTGGGTGACTGAACAACCTGGCCCAGCCTGGTAAAGGGATTGAAGTATAGCATGAACTCTTGGTGAAAAGACAAAGCCTGGAGGACTGCAGCAAGGACTGGCTCAGGTCTGGGGCATCACACCAAAAAAAGACTGCCTGCCTTGGATGACCAAATTCTTTCTGAACAGCAAAGTATAGAAGGGAGTGTGGCCAGCAAGTTGGCTTATTTGAAGCTCATTGCAAACATGACTCAATGGGAACATTTCCAGTGGCACCACTGGAGATGCATAAAATATATTTCAGATGAAATTCGACATCTCTCCTCAGCTACATAACAGAATCTGGCAGGAAGACATTGTTGTCATCTGTGGCAACATCATTGGGACAACTGGAGTTAGCCAAGAAAGTGATAAACGTAGATTGATTTTTTTCCCTTGATTAGGATTAGTTTCTTCTTTCCTAGGGCACATGGAGAAGGACACCAGCCACTCCCATCTCCCTAAACACTAAGAGAATAAGGAGAGGAGACTATATAGTAGATCTATAATGTCAGGATTCTGTGGGTGTCTGCTCCTCTGCATCCCCTTTATTTTTTCTCTTGAGCAATACTCTTAGCCCAGCATCTTCCAGAGCACAATAGTAGCTGATCAGACCTATTCATCCAATGGTGCTTGAAGCAATGCTACTCTTCCAACTAGGCATGTCTGCCCACTGACAAAAGGGGTAGTTGGGACAGGGACTCCCTCAAGGTTGGAGAAACCTTTGCACTGAGAAAACCATAATGAATAGTCTGGATCCCTCTAGATCCCTTGGACCACAACTGTAGCATTCCCAGTTAATATTCCACTCTGCAATAGACAAACATTTGTCCTGCATGTAGATATTGGTTGGAGTAGCACATGAAGGATGGTTTTCCTAAAGTTAACTCTTTCTCTAGCATTGCCTATCATACTGAAGAGCTGATATCTGGATCTCTCCAGCTTTACAACCACTAGGATTCAACTGAGAGAGTATCTTATTCCACCACCCCTCCTTTTTTTCTCACTTCATATTGTATAGTAAAGTTTGAGGTGAAGATTTGCGACTAGGTTTTCCAGCTTTTCCTAACCTCACTCTCTGGCTGCCAAGTTGTGCTGGCTCATTTAAGTTACAGACATAATGGTAATATTAATAGGGTGTGACCTGAAGATCATCACTGCAGATTAGTTATGGCTTTAAAAACAATGCTCAAAACCCATTCTTTTCTCTACAGTATTCTTCACAAAAGCCATTCTTTTTTTTCACACCATCCTGGAATGTTTAAAAGGAAACTTAAGAGTTTTTTTAAAAAAAACAACATTTCAACCCTCCCTTTGCAATATGTCTCTCTACTTGCAAGCAGAGCAGAGAAGCAAGACAGCTAGTCCGTTGATCATCTGAAGTACTTAGTCTACCCCTTCAGAAGTTTTTAGTCCGTTTATGTGTGTGTTCAGTAAGACCTTATAAATTAAGAGACTTGCCTACCAGCAACAATGCCAACTCTTTTGGAGAGTTAGTCCAGAAGAAGATGCTTCGTGCTAAATTTACTCCCTGTGATATGGTGACAGGAAGGGGGGGGAAGAGAGGTCTTTGAGTGTGCACATTAACACACTTATCAAACACCCAATTAATTTGCCCAGTATCTACTTTTCAATCTGGAGATGGGTGAGATCTGAGTGTAATATGCACACTGTCCCATAGTCCCCCCTTTGCTGCCAGATACCAGCTGACATTCACAAGCCTTCCCAGTTAGTGTGTAAAAGCATGTGCGAAGGCAGAACTAGCCACTCAGGATACAATAGTCTCCATCAGCATCCTTTCTTTCTTGCAAGCCACCCCAGAATGGAGATGGGGAACCCACAGCCAATCCTCAAGATGCCATGAAACATCCCAGCTAAAGAGGAAGGAGATACAACACCCGTTTCTGCCAGACCCATCAGAGTTGGCCAAGCTTGGCTTACACTGGAGAGTGAGAGAGAGACAAGTCGGATGTCCCCTTTAGGATGAGGCTTTTGTTCAGCACATCCCAAGAAGGGGGAGGAGATCCTGGAATAGACCCCCCTCCCCCGATCTTATTTGCAGCCAGTTCCCTTTCCGGATTCTCCCCTCCCTGATGCTGTATGTGAGGAAGGAAAACTCAGGGGCTATTTTGCCAAATCCGTTGGCCAAACACACACCTGGTGGAGTTGAGGTCAGAGCCCCCCCTCCCTTTTCCTGCCACCACTCCCTCCCAGGCCAAACAGCAATTTTTTTAGACCTGCCCCCACAAAGGACATGGGCTATCTCCCCCACTCCGGCTCTCCCGGCCCAAGCCCGATCCCCCTCTTTCTCTTCCCCCACCCCTGGAAACAAGAGCGGCGGGGCTGAGCTCCGGTTACAGGAAATGGTTGGTTCCGAGCCTTTGGGGGACGAGAACGAGCGGAGAGGGGAAGGGGGGACGCGCACGGAAAGTCCTCCCGGCTTGCCCGCGGGAAAGTTGGACCGTCGCGCGTCCCCTCCCGTGGAAAAAGCCGCCCTTGCCGCCAACGGGGAGCGTGCGGGGTGGAGACCCCACTAACGGGAGCGGGTTGGAGGAAACGCGCAACAGGCAGGGACGGTGGGTCTGCAATCACTTAGTGGGGCTAGCGAAGGGAGCGGGCGCCGGGCCAGGCCAAGTGGAGGGGGCGTGATTTGGAAAGGAGAACACGGCTCTCTCGGCCAATTCAAGCAAAGCCAAGGCGATTTCATTTCCCCGAGCCAAATCAAGCGTTGCCAACGGGTCCAACATCTTTTAACCGTACCTACGACCCTATGCACCCCCCACCCCCGCCCAGTCACTAAACTCTCTTTCCACTCGGGATCCCGGGGGAGAGAAGAGGGGGAGAGACGCGGCGGGGTTGAGATGACCCAGCTGGGCTTCCCTTTCTCGCAGAAATGCGAAATGCCCCCGGGGCGCTCTTGGTCGTGCCGCCTAAATCGGACCCACCTCTGTTCTTCCGGGAGGTAAAAGTCCACTGAGAAGCCAAAAAAGCTGCCGGGGGGCCCAAGCAAAACCGTCGGCGCCTTGGAGTCCAGGTTGAAACCCCAAGCGCAGAGTCCGCTGGAAAGGAACAGCAAAGCCCGACAAAACATGGCTAAGCTCAGGGGAAGAAACGGCGGTCTGGATGCACAGAAGCCCGCGGAGCCCAAAACCATCGCAGCCGGGTCGCCAAGAGCGGTCGCTCCAATCTTTCTCCAAGCCGCTCGGAACGTGAGTGTTGGGGAGACTCCACGCCTCTCTCCCTCTTCCTCGGGAATGACTCACAAAAGGAGGAGTTCCTCGCCCTCCCCCTCGACGGTACACGGGGGGGGGGGGCAGGATGGATCTCATTAAACTGCCAGCGCTGGGAATTTTGGAGAGGAGCCAGGAAGAGTCCTGATGAATATGGGGAGGAAAGAGGAGGGTGATGAAAATCAAGCAACGATTTTTCCAAAAATGTTAACTGCTCTGAAATTTGTGTTGAACTTCTTGTTCTTCGGCTGTACACCGCGGATGATGTCACGTTGGGGTTTTCCTTCCTGCGAGGGAATCGAGCGCCCGGTGCCAAAGGCGAAGGTTTGGTCGTGATTGGTTGTTCCACGTTACCATAAAAACGAAATTACGCTGAGCTGAAGAAAGAAATAATAACATACCCAGTCAAGTGTGGGGCTTTTTTCTTTCCTCCTGCCACCCCCCCTCAAACCGGACAATTTAAAGGATCTGAAAGCGGGAATCTGAAAACTAAATTGGTTGTGTTCATGGACAAGGTTCTGGTGGTGCCAATAACTGATCCGTCCAATAACTTAATATTTACTGTGCAACGCCAAGGTACACAGAATGCTGTTACCTTCCCACCAATTTAGGCAGGACCTATTTAATTACTTGCATTTTTACATGCTTTTGAACTGCTAGGTTGGCAGGAGCTGGGATGAATAACAGGAGCTCACCTTGTTACGTGGCACCTGGGTCTCGAACTCGTGCTGCTGATCTTCTGCCAATAAACCCGGTGTCTTAACTGCTATGCCGCTATGTCTTTTTAAACTTATTACTATAGCATAATAAAATCAAATGTGAGGGATTCTTCCTCTCAGAAGAAAGGCACATTGCAGAAATTTAAACATGAGAAGCTTCCTCACAAAGAGTCAGATAATTCTGGTTCATCCACTGGTGCTCTTCAGAACTGGCAGCATTCTGGTTTTCCAAATGCTTCTAAGCTGAAGATGTAATAGAATGATTGGAGGAGTCTGTTTGCAAACAGGTAGGTATATGCATTCAGGCTGTAATCTTAGACACACCCACCTTGAGAAAACACGCTTGCAAATAATGCACTTACATTTAGATAGACAGGTACAAAACTTCATCCTTTGTTCAAGATCTCTCCATAACCCCACAATGGAAATGTTATTTATATATTAAGATAAGCATGGCCAACCCGCCAATCATGTTCAGGTGGTTTTTAAAATTAAAGAAGTACAATAGGTTGGTTTCCTGAAAAGTCTTTCTAGGTATAAGTACATAGATCCCCTTCCAACCATCATTCTGAACTGCAGACCATCCTGACGAGGCCTTATTAATTTATTATGGTTTGTGCACAGTCAGCCAAATGTTTAAACTGGATTTGGCATTTTTGTCCACCTATTGAATCCTTCCCAAAGACCTAGGGTAGGCAGACATTGTTTTTTGATGGTATTAAAGGTATTGTTGCAGTATATCAGCTGTTCCAAGTAAAGCTGCCTTTTGTAACTTACTGATAGTGACTTTGTCAATGCCGATGGTGTTCATTTATATGGTTTACTTTTTTCTGAAAGCTTAAAGCAGCATACTGGAAGGCCTCTTCTAATTTTATTACCACAACAACTTGTCATTTGGATTAAGCAGGTAGAGTGACTGGCCCAAGATAATCTAATGACTTTATATATTCAGCCAGGATCTCTCAGATCCAACAAAGCCTTAAGTTTGTCTTCTTCTTGCTTAAATGAAAAAGACAGGCAATTTTTGCTGGTAAGAAATAGCATTTACATCCTTGAGATACTGGAGTTTGACAATCCCAGGCAAGCGAAAGGGAGAAAACATCTTGCACATTCTCAAAACTCCCATTTTATGGTTTTGTCCAATTAATAAGAAGCTGTTTGGTGAATGGAACAAAGGCAGCTAGTCTTTAGGGTAAACTTTTAATAGCTGGAGGCTATATTTCACTTCTTTAGCATGTGTGTGGAAACAAAACCTGCAGTGGATGGGGTAATATTGCAAAATGAGGGTGGAGTTGCATAGTGACAAAGCCAGGATTTTCTCTATTTTCCTAGAGCTTGGAGGCAAACATTTTAAAAACATTTTCTCTATTTTCCTAGAGTTTGGAGGCAAAACATTTTAAAAACAAAGTTTGGCTAATTTTAGCATTTCCACTAAACTTTTTGTGCATTCCAGTTAGGACTGAAGAGTACAGAAAAGTTACACAGTGAACTGCATGCAGCAGTGTGGCCACAGGTTGTCCACCTCTGCTTTAACAAGCCTTACTTATCCATTGTATGAGAATCTCAAATCAATATGAAGTTGAAGAAGGTTGAAATAGTCACTGGTGTACAGCCTCCAGATCCATCTCCTTGTTTTGTAGGAAATCTCCAGAAGTTGATGAAGTACAACTCCTAACAGCTGAAGATAACAGGGCCAATAGTGAAACATGCTGGCAGCTATAGTTCAGCAACATCTGTAAGGGCACAGGGTGAGCACCTCAGTGTACTGAAAAAGACATCTGAGTCGGGACAGGATTCAACTGCTACATTTACAAGAGAAAGCTGGATTTCTACTTCAACATAATCTGTCTTGAAGAACAAAACAGATGGAGATGGAGCAGCATGTTATTTATTTAGGAAATTTACATGGCTGCTCAACTCACAGTGACTCCTGGTGGTTTACAGAAATAATAAATAAGAAAATAAGAAGAAAGAAAGAGAAAGAAAAAGAGAGAGAAAGAAGAGTATAAAAGGACCTTACATATGGTATTACACCCTTACAACAGCATGTATGCAACCTGATCTATCAGTCAAGGATGAGGCTTATGGATTTCATTAAGCCTCCCCTCTCTCCCCCATCTAATTCTTTCTCTGTACTTCTGAGATGGTCGTAAGACTTCATATACGTCATCATGGCTGCTGAAGATCAGCATTTTTTTTTTACTTTAGATCCATCTTGCTTTGCAGCTACTTTTTTTTAGAAAGCTATGGATGAGAGAAGTGATTTGCTATGAGGAGGGCAATATAGGTCATGAATTTTACAACCCCGGAACGAACCTTTCTTCCAAGATAACACTGTTGAGTTTCTGCAGATCTGCTGCTTTTCTCTACTCCGCATGCTGTACTATTCATACTGGCCTTTTCAAGGACAATGGCATTCTGGGAATTGTAGGCCAACATTATTTTGAAAAGCTAGGATGGATAAGGCTGTGGCATTATTAACCAACATAAATAGCAATCACAGGGGGGCCTGGCGTAATGCAGTCCATGGGGTTGCGAAGAGTCAGACATGACTGTGTGACTGAACAACAGCAAAAATACTAGGTGAACCCCTCTCCCACATGCCTATCCGATTCATTAAGAAACATTAGCAGAGAATACTTTTTCTGCAACAATTATTGCTGCAGATTTCAACATTTGGCTTCAGCCTAGGTTTTATGCAACTGTGAACACTGACCATGTATGTGTATAGCTGTGTTTGTAATAATTATTAGTTAAAGGGGGTGAGTGGAATCATATGGAAAGAAGCAGTGCTGGGGAAATCTAGAGAGACCTACTTCATTGCTGCATAAACAAAAGCCTCTCTATTAATTCTGCAGCTGTTAATGGAAGAGAAGGTCAGTTGTGCTAAGTGCTGTCACAGACCCCAAAGTTGAACACTGATTTTTTTTCTCTCTGTCTATATCTCTTGGCCAATTCTGAATGACATTCCATCTGGCAAAGATTGGGCACTGGCCCGTTATGAAAGTTTGTACTGAAATAAAGTGATTAGTGTTTAAGATGTCAATAATTTAGGTTTGCTGCAAAAGATTAAAACAGCCAGTAGGCTGGAGGGGAGGCTCGAAGTGGCAAAGACCTTGTTTGGAAAACTCACTATCTTCATAAATGAGCAGATTGGGAGAAGGTAAAAAAAGCAAGACTTCAGGATGGAAGTCTTTTTTTTTTTTGGTAAAAAAGCAAGACTTCAGGATGGACACAAAAGGACTCAGATGGCAAGAAATGTGCCGCTAACCACATGAGTCCTCCCCGCAATGTTCTAATGACTTGCAAAGAGAGATGTATGGCCTTGCACTTGAAATGGTGAACAGGAATCGAAGGGAGCTTTTTGTCTGGTTTTTAATGGCTCATTCATACCTGCAGAATTACTCCTCGGTCAATGCACATAAAACTTGTCTTAGGAGTTTTGCTGTCCCTTCCGGCTGTTTCTGTTACTCCATGTCATTAGCATGGAGAGGATCAGAAACTGGTTGCTTAAACAGCAAGTGAGAAATGGGATAGCTGCAGAGCTTTAGTTATTTGCATCATAAAGCTCCACCTACGGTATGGAATTGTTCAGAGAGGGGTTTTCATGCATGCAACTCTCCATCCAGGCAGCCATATCACTGGGGTACCCCTTCATATGTATGAGCCAGAGATTTGCAAAGTGACAGGCAGGGAGTGCTAAGAACGAAGGGGAAGTTGCTATTTATTGTTGGGGCTTCTTTTGGTACAGACCTTTTAAATAAAGTCTGGTGTATCCTGAGTTCAAGTCCCATCACAGCCACCTTGTCTGGATTTCTGAGCCTCACCAGCCCCCCAGCTGTAAAATGGGGAGAAGCAGCTAAACCGTAGACTCCCTGTGGAGAAAATGAGCAATTTGATGAAGCTCTTTGTTTTATATTTTAAGCACCATAGCAACTTTGTGTGGCTTAATTTTTTCCAAACTCTTGCTAGTGCTAGCAGAAGGGAGGAGAGAGTGTTGAAAGCTGTCAGTCACAGGTCAAGAACATCCCTTTCTTCGGATTAAAAAACCAGCTATCCAGTTGCAGTCAATAGTCAGTGGGGTGGGGTTTGGGGCTCAACTTCCCCACAGGCAGCCATGCCTTTGTTTGCTTGCCCACTCTTTCTAATTGGACCCCTGGGTGGAGTGATTAGGCAGAAAGCAGCTAAGCTTCTTCTCTGATTCAACTGAGCTCACGGAAAGAAACGAGTTTGGTGGTTGTTGCAAAACATTTGCTTAGCTGTGGAAAACATGATGTGTTAATAATAAACGATGGCCTGTGGAGGTGAGAATTAAATTGGGGACAGACCAGTTCCACAGCATATAAATTCCTGGGCCCAAACAAAGCCATCCTGTCCTATCCCAAATTTGAGCCTGATGCAAAGCCTCCTGAGAAAAGTTGATTGTCTTTGGATGGTCATCAGGAGTTCTCTCACGCCGGGACATAACCCTGCAGTCTATTTTGCAGCCTTTCATAGGTTGGTGCTTCTGAAAATAAAGAAGGGAGGAGGAGGAAGAGAAGTCTCCTCCAGAGTCTTTCAGAATTATAATATTGAAATAATTCCTTTCAGATATCCAACCGCGAGCTATCACAAACTGAGAAAGAGGTTTTATCTAAGGGGCTCAATTTTTCAGTAACACCTAAACAGATCCCTACGGTAGACCTCATCACAGCCACAGAAACAGCCATAAA
>JANHZU010004383.1:12275-27039 GCA_032468055.1 Acrochordus granulatus
CCAGATGCCTGTTTTTTAAACTTTGTTGCGATGCAATTACCCTGGACGAGTGAGAGTCTTCACAGACATGTTCCTTTCAGATATTGAGATTATGTTTCTGGAATGTTATGACAGAAACTTCTTGCAAGGGATTCAAGAGTTCTTGTCGCAGGTTAGGAGGCTGAGGCAAGGGAAAATTGGTTTCATCATCTCACTGATATCTGCTCAGTAACTCTTCTGAAGGAAGGCCCCAAGTTTTGAGGTCCCATCCAGACTTGTCCCAGATGTTCCTCTTCCAGGTCAAGTCTCAAGAATTGGGTTGCCATGTTTATCTCTTCTTCCTATCAAGGTTTCTGTGATTTAATGGCAGAATGGTAGACAGAAATCCAAGTGGAAGGTTTTTCTTGTCATGGGAGTGAATCTTGACCAGATGAATTCCAGGCTGCTGGGTAACTGTTAAAATCTTTTGATCTTTCTCCTTCCACTTGGAGACACAGATTAATCTGTGCTGCCCAGATAATAAAAATTATAGCAGACAAGAGGGTAATCTAGGCCTTCATGGCATAGGTCCAGGTTGCCTGAGGAACTGGCTTTCCCCAGGGGGTTTATTTGCCCCACTTATGCCGGCATTAAAGACATGCTATGGATCCCATCAGCCAGGGAATTTCAGCTGGCAGGATGTAGGCCTTTTCTGCTGTGGCACCTGCTTTATGGAACATCATACCATCCAAGGTGAGGACAGCCCCATCCTTTTGGGCTTCTTTAAAGGCCTAAAAACATGGCTCTGTGGGTAGTCTGGGGACTGGGTAACCATGTGTCTTCTG
The DNA here is from genome assembly GCA_032468055.1 of Acrochordus granulatus. Lineage (NCBI taxonomy): Eukaryota > Metazoa > Chordata > Lepidosauria > Squamata > Acrochordidae > Acrochordus > Acrochordus granulatus. Next base: position 13,079 of record JANHZU010004383.1, read on the forward strand.
GGAGGTGGCTTTTAGATGGACAACTACACCCCCATAATCGCTCTCCATCATCTTGTGTATCTTGTGTATCTTTTTATCTCTTATTGATGTGATCTATATATTTTTGTTTGATTTTATTGTAAGCTGCCCGGAGTCACTTATTGTAAGATGGGTGGCAAATAAGTTCAATCAGTAAATAAAATGTAAAGACAATGTCTTGAATGTATTTAGGACAAAGTTTCTCAGCCTGGATAACTTTTAAATGTGTCAACTTCAATTCCCAGAATTGCCCAGCCAGTGCATTCTGGTTAGGGAACTCTGGGTGTTAAAATCCACATATCTTAAAGTTGTCTAGGTAGAGAAACACTGTTTTAGGAAGATGGTTGTTATACTGCCTGTTCCTATTCCAGAAATTTTGCCTCCAAATCTTCATCCTATCTCTGTCTGCTACAGGCATACCTCCTTCTCCTTATATCTCCAAAAACATTCTAGCAGCTCATTTGAGTGAGACAGTGTGCTGTTGACATTTAGGAGAAATAATTTCAATTATTGTATTATTACTTATTGATGCTGCTCCATCAACATCCCTGACACTTGGCAAAATATGAGAATGTTTAATTGATAAGCAGGCTCCTGATCGCCATGCTACAGGGTTCTGTTATTCTGAAGAGCTCTGTCCTGGAGAGATTATATTCCAGGACCTGGGCTTTTATATGTTTGCAAAATCAGGAGCTGTCATCATAATTTGTGACCTGCCAAACTAAAAAGAGCCCATTTTGGAATAGCTTTTATGGATGTTAAACATCTTCCCTAATTCTTGAACCTCCATATCTGCTTTCAGAATTAGGCCTTCTTCTTTACTTCCTAGCGGACTTTTCCATCAAGAGTTCTCCAGAAATGTAGAACTATAAGCTCCATCATCCCGCAACTGCTTGCTAGTTGGGGTGACATGATCCTTGCCCAGCTGGAGGAATTCAATCTGAGAAAGGGAGAGTTGGATGGGGACAGAAATGTTCTGTTTCCTTCTCAGCTATGAATATGGACAAGTCCTATTCTGGCTCCTCTTTGGGTGATGAAATTACTCCTAACATGTATTTAAGTACTTTGGGATTTGTCAGGCAGCCAGAAAAATGTTAATCTCACAACTGCTTTTGATTCCAATAATATTTGCACTATAATACTGGAAGGATGCACCCTTTCTCCTCTGCCAGAGGATCTTATTACCATACTTGAATGTTCAGCTTATCAAAATTTCAGGAAGTGTTTTCCAGCATTCAGCTGGCATTAGGACTGTGCTGAAAAGATCCTGCCTTGGAATTTAAAGATCATCAAGATTCCCCTTGTTAGAAGTCTGCCTGCTCATAGAGAACAGAAGGGGACTTCCGGAGTTTGGTGGACTCAAGACCATGTTGACGAGGACAGGCGGAACCATTTGAGTTTGGATAGAACATTTTGCCACGTTGTACCCAAATTCAAATGGTTCCATCTGTCCATACGGCTGAAAAAAACTCATTTCCAGCTATGTTCAAGAGAATGCAATTCCAAATCCAATGCAACTTCTCTAGCCTCATTCCAAAAGAAGATTGAGAGACCCATTGAAATCAAGGAGATGGGTTTGGTAGGGCTGACTTGCCTTAATTTCAGTGGAGTATAAGAGCATGAGCTTCACTTGAGTTGAGACCTTGTAGAGATTGGGGGGATGGATGAATGGACAGATGTACAGTCCTAAGCACACGCAATGACTTATATGTGTTATGGGAACAGTGTGATAAGGTTGTTATCTCAAGTGCATATATCTCAAGTGACTAATTGTTGTTTGACACTGACCTACAAATTGGTGCAACTGTTTGTGTGCCATCTTGCTGTCTCCATTTTTCACCATGCCCCATGATGAAGAATTTTGTTTCTTTCTAAAATGTATATGCTGTCACAGAAAACAAAGTTGGCTTACCCCATTTAAGAAGCATTTCACTTATGTTGTCTTTATATATAAATTTTAGAATGCTCCTGATACACAAGCATCCCTTCATCGGGTTTTGCATATTTAAAAGGACCAGATTAACCTTCATGCACACTTACACATAGCACAGTTTCACAGATAAGAGCATAACTTCTTTGCACTGGCATCTCCCCAGTAGCTACACCCATTTCGTTGCACACACCATCTCCCCACCCATTGCTTAACATTTTAATCTATCCTTTGATGGATCTTTTGTAAGAATCCAGGGTTAGTTCTGGATATTATTTTCCCTTTGGGTGGCCCTCATTCATTCCATTCTGCTATCATTTGTGATTCGTATTGCTCCCTCCTTTTCCTCCAATCTCTCTTTCATTCCTTGCTGGAAAGTTATCATGCAAGAGCGATTCCATAGTTTGCCACTTGGGGTCACATGTCACAATGCTGCTGCAGAGTGATGCTTAGGCAGAACCCCATTCCTTACTTGGGGCTCTGAGATGTTTAACTTACTTTTCGCTGTTGTTTGGGCCTCCTACAAACAAAAGTGTTAAATAAACTGTACACAGCAACTTTTCCAAACAGGTACCCTTTCTTAACAGAAGACCCTCAAATATATTATTTTAAAGCCATCAGCTTTTTATAAATACTGATTATGCACAGTTACACATTGCTTAGTTGCTTTTTATCTAATGAGGTACAGATGAACTGCCTGAACTGACGTCATTCAAATGCCTTGGGTTTGAGGCAAGTGAAATTTCAACATGTAGTGCTTGATTTGTGTTGGCTCACCCGCCACCCCGACCCTTCAAGTCATCATACAAGATGACTGTGTGACCCAGCTAGGAGACTAAATATAATTAAGGCATGGGTATAAGTGTGTGGGACAGGGAGAGTTGTCTAAATTATTGTGCAGAATATCACATGTACCACTTTCTTCTTGTTGGACTGATGTCATGGGTATGTGCTCAGTACAATGTATTCTTGTCTTCCAGGGAACAATTTTTTTAGCCAAGGCAGCTGATCTAGAGGGAGGGGCAAAAACTGTCTTTACACAAACTATTTACTTGGGATTAAGCATGCTTTACTGAATTAACCTATTTTTCAAATTTTGTATGATTCCCTGAACCATATTGTAATCACATTGACTGAAATTGGCACAATATATTAAAACATTAAAATATAGTTGAGAATTGTGGATTAGTCTGTGGTGCAAATACACAGCCAGAAGATTGTCATTTAAGGTGGGATAGCCTTTGCTGTTGTCAAGAGGCCTTGAAGGAACTAAGAAAGAACCCATAACTTGGAGACATGCCAAAGATGTACTTGTACCAAAAATGTACTTTCACTAGAATCCTTCTAATAAATATTTAATAAAAAGAGATTGATGAGACATAAGTAAATGGTATGATGACTTGCCTGTCTGATTCAATAGTAGGGGATAGATCTGTTAAAATATGCTCTCCTGAAGTTAATGGGCCTAGCTTGCCGTGGCCCCATTGATACGGGCAACATGTAGTATTGGAAGAAAAACACATGTTACTGGAAGCTGAAGTCCAAGACTTAAAGGATCACAATTTAAACATCAGCCAGCACTGGATATAACTGCTAAAAAGGCAAATGCTACCTTAGTGCATTAATAGAGGCACAGAGTTAAGATCATGGGAAGTAATTGTTCCACTCCATTCTACTGGTCAGAATCCACTGAAATATATGTCCAGGCACTAGAATTCAGAAGGGATACTGATAAATTGCAGCAAGTTCAGAAGTGGGCTACCAAAATAGTAAGGAGTTTGGAAATAAAACCCTAGGAGAACAGTTTAAGGATCTGGTTATTACTTCACAGAAGAGACAACTGAATGGAAACATCATAACAGTGTTCAAATACCATGTAGAAGAAATGTACCAAATACTGTAGAAGATAGAGTTATCCTCAATCACTCCAGAAGACAGTGGAGTGGAGTGGGTTAACCCAACATTAAACTATAAGGAAGTAGGTTCAAGCTAGACATTAGAAGGAACTTCCTGACAGTACATGTTGTCAGCCAGTGGTATAAAATGGTGGGATCTCTTTTGGTGGAAATCAGAATAATCAAGAGCAGAAAAGTTTTAGTGGATTTTGCGCCGAGCAGGGGGGATTGACCAAATGACTTTCATGATCCCTTCCAATTCTATAATTCTATTTTGGTCTGAAATGCTATTGAACAGATGCATATGAGTAGAGGAGTTGAAGTGTCAGAGGGTGTGTGTGAAAGAACAGCATTAAGAATTTGGATTTGGAAGGGACAAACCAGACTTTTACAGACTTGTAAAAAATAAACCAGATCTCTTTTCAAGGAAATGAAACCAAATAAACCAGAGAGGTCATTTGTAGAATAACTGCTGTAGTAATGGATGACTACATATTGGACAATGTAGAACAAAGAATCTTAAAGAACTGTACCCTACAACTATTGTATGTTCCAGTTGAGCAATGAATGAAGAAGGGAATAGTCTCTCAAAGTTTAATTGTCAGTGAAGTCCCAGATCTTATATGGCAAATATGTCATTGAACTTCAATAAACTTTTATCATAGTGTACAAAATTCAGTTTTATGTAGGCAGACATATAAATACAAATTCATATCAAAAGAAGGAATTCAAACGGGAAAACTAAAGTAATATCTCAGGGTTATTCAAAATCATGAGAAGAAATGACTAGCTGGAATTTTTTTTTAATTTAGGAAGTTCGCCAATATAATTAATGAGAGTCAAGACTATTTCACAAAATGGGAAGTATGGATTGACTGATTGATGATTTAAATTTCACCTTTCTATTCAATTTAATTCTCAAGGCAGCCAACAATAATCAAAATACAAACACAGAAAACAAATCCAAAGGCTTGTAAATCTTGTCAAATGGACTTTAATTTTTTTGATGGTAAGGTTAAGCTTTCAACTTCATTGCAAAATCTTTATCAAAACCAATTAAAAATAGGAGAAAGATTTATTACCTGGATGACTGAGGATTCTTTCTGCATTGTTTCCAGCATTTTGCAATGGTTTGCTACAGGAGAGTGGTGAGTCTGCCTATTCCTTTAAGACCATAAGGCCTATGACTCTTTACCATGAAGGCTCCTGGATTGGAGCTGACTGCAATGAAGAGCAGTGGGGGATGGTGTTAAGTCTATTTTACATCTATGGACTCTCTTCTTTTTCTCCTATTTCTAATTGGTTTTGATGAAGACTTTGTGATGAAGTTGAAAGCTTAACCTTACCATCAAAAAATTAAAGTCTAGTTGACAAGATTTATAAGCCTCCAGATTAGTTTTATTACTGATTCTTTCTGGACTGTTTGATGTATAAAAGTGTCAGTGGTGAATACTCTCTTCCTTTTAGGAACAACATCAATAATCAGTAGTAAATAATACAGCAATCATGAAATACAGGTAGTCCTGGGTCACAACAGCAGTTGGGATTGAAATTTCTCACTAAGTGATGTGGTCATAAAGCATGACAACACATGACTGTATTGCTTAGCATGGCAATCCCAATATTTGCTGTCATAACCCCAGGACCACACAGGTGGTTAAACAGGAAGAGATGGAAGTCCCAGACTTCTGATCATTTGACCATGGGGATGGCTGCAACTTTGCAGATTGGTTGTAAGTCCCCCTCATTCAGTGCCAGCATAACTTTGAACAGTTGCTGAACGATTGGTCATAATCTGAGGAATACCTATATACTTTAGACTAGCATTTAGTAGAGTAGCAATGAAGCTCTCAGAAAGGTTATTCAGATGCCATGATGTATCTGTGCCTATAAAAATTAGCATTGTTCAGACAATGGTTTTCTGCATGACATTCATGAATTCAAAATTTGGACTGTGAAGAAGTAGGATATAATGCTAATGTTAATGCTCGAGAAGATTATTGAGGATATATAATAGGTAGCAAGGAAAACCAACAAATGGATCATATAACAAATCAGTCTAAAATATTTATCTGAGATATAAATAACCAGGTTTAAATTATCATAGTCTAAACACTATATGAAGATGCAGCTCCTTTGAGAAATCCATAATGCTAGGAATGGTAGAAGAGGACAACCAAGAGCAAGGTAGAGGGACTCAATTACAGTGGTGATGGGTGCATCAACTTGAAGGGCCAGGTCTGGGACAGATATCCTGGAGAAGGTCTAACTATGTGGTCACTAAAAGTTGGTGTTGACCTGATGATATGTAATTAATAAAAATCATAAAAAAATAAATCACACAGCAAGCTTTCTAACCTGGGGCCCTGAGTAAATATAGAACATGATAAATCAAAACAGTTGTGTTTGACAATGAAAATGGAGTATCAATTGCAACATATGCATAAATGGTAACGAAGCAGAGCAACTAGATGAATAGGTGGACCTTGATAGAATGTTTATGAAAGAGAGAAAAAAGATGGGAAAATGTTAACAGTGGCAAAGACTATAAAGAAGTAGGTAGTGTGTGGTCTGCTCAAATGAATGAATATGTCAAAAGGAGCAAAAATTGTTCTATATAAGAGCATGCATCTGCTCACTTTTCATATGAAAAGGAGAGCTCAGTCAGAGCTCAATGTATTAGGAAAATATAAAAACCATGCAATAGGAATTGAGTACCTAAGGTGTGGGTGACAAGATAGGGTCAAGGATATTGAATGAATGAAGATACAAAAATGAGTGATTGATACAAATGAAATACATTGAGGTGGCTGGATTATACAGAGAAGAACAACTAATGTGTAATGCTGGGCTTGTCGGCCAGAAGGTTGCCTGCTTGAGTTTGAGACCCAAGTGCCACCACAGAACAGGAAGAGTTCCTGTTACTTGCTCCAGTCCTGCTGACCTAGCAGTTCAAAAGCATGTAAAAAAATGCAAGTAGATAAGTAGATACCACCTAATCAGGTGGAAAAGTGTTCTGTGTGCCTTGGTGTATAGTCGTGCCGGCCACTTGATCATGGAAGCATCTTCAGACAAATGCTGGTTCCCTTGGCAATGAATCAGAGATGAGCACCACCCTCTAGAGTCAGCCACAATTGGCAGGGGAAGCCTTTACCTTTTTAATGTATGAATTAAAAGTGAATGGGTTGAGGAAAGAGAAGACCAAGAAACTTGTGATTGAATGGGGATGAAATTTTCAAGAAGAGAGAGACAAGAACAAAAGACAATTATATGAATCAATGTATAGATGTGGTAGAAATAAAGATGGTTTGCAAGGCTGAAAAGCAATGGTGAGCTATAGTGAGATACAATGAATGTAAATTAAATTTAACCATGTTTTCTTTTATATTTTCTTATATCTAATTTATGGAGAAAATTTATCTATGAGGTTGTTAGCAGTCAAAAAGTTCTTGATGTCACAAAATCGATATTTATTTTGCTTATTATTTCTTATAATAACCTTACTTATTCATAACCTTATTCTAAAAAGAAATATGTATGCATGTACCAAGAAATATTAGATGGCAAGGAGACATCTCCTATCTGGAGCTATGAGGGATTAGAGGAAAAACAACTATAAAAAATTAGGACCCCCCATTTCCTCACCTATGCTATTTTTTTCCTGCCTTCAAAATGTGTTGTACATTTGCAAAGGAAAAGCTAGGGTAGAAAAAATGGATGGGCAAAAGTAATTTTTCTAACACTGTCCCCTTCCTCACTAAGCTTCCTCATCTCTACATTTCTACATCTATTCTGTAGAAATGTTATTCCTTGGGTTTCTTTTCCCATGAAGGATGACAAGGCTGATGTCATATCTCTTTGGAAATGAAGCTCAGAAAAGAAGTTTCAGCTAAGGAGAATCTCAACTTATTCTTCCTTAATAGTCTTGTAGGGAACCATGGCTTTAAGTGCCAAGTAGGCATCAAGCTAAAATATATCACTAGACTTAAACTGATGCTGGGAACGTTCTTGGTCTTTCAGCTGAGCTGACCCCAAATTTTCTATTTATTTTTCTATCCTTGGAAAGTAGGAAGCATTCTCTGCAGAGAAAGACTTGTTTGGGGTGAAGAGGCAGGGGAAGAGAAGGAGGCTTCAACTGGGCTGACTTTCCTTTGAATTTCCCCTTAACAACTTGAGACAGAGTGCTTGCAGACTCACATATTTGTATCAGATATTTAGCCCTCCTTGGGAGTTGATTCCAGGCCATTCCTTCCATTAGACCTCGTTAATATAACATGAAAATATGTTATTGGGCAATAACAAAGCAGCATTTCCCAGGTGTCAACAAAAAACATTTTAATCTTTGCCTAGATCTGACTGTAATTATTAACCTTGGCATACACTGGCTTAAATTTAATCATTGTCATCGAGCTGTTCCAGATTTAGGAATATTAGATTCCAACTGTCCAGGAAGTCACAAAACCTTAGCTGAGTCATAATAGCTTTGGCTTCAAAGAATATGGAGCAGTCCCATGTCCATACTTATTGTGTATCTTCGGAGCCCCAAACTGCAAAAACCAAATCCCACCCAGTTCTTTACTCTTTACTATATTCCTCTTCTACTAGCTGCATACTTTGGATGCACACTTTACTGTCAAATACATAATTTTGTTTGCTTATTTATGTTGTTATTTTATTTAGTGTTGTCTTGCAAGTACACTGAGAGCTGCTGTACCGGAGTCAAATTCCTTGCATGTCTAACCATAATTGGCCAATGCAGTATCTGAATCTGAATCTGTCTGCAACTTCCTCTTAGGGAACAAGAGATTTTCATGGTGGAGTAATGCAAGAGCAGTTCTAAAAGCATGAAGAAGAACCTTGTTTGTTTGTTTTATCCTGTCTTTATTATTCTTACAAATAACTCAAAGCAGCTAACATATTCAACACACCTTCCTCCTCCTATTATCCCCACAATAACAACCCTGTGAGGTGAGCTGGGCTGAGAGAGAGTGACTGGATCAAGGTCACCCAGCTAGCTTTCAAGACTAAGGTGGAACTAGAACTCACAGTCTCCTATTTTCTAGCCTGGTGCCTTAACCACTAGACGAGGCATGTCCTACATGCAGCCCTCAACAGCTAGTAATGTAGCCCAACAAGATAATAAAAATGTTAAAAAATAAAGGAAGTTTGCTACTTATATACAGCATATTACATTACATATACATTAACTATATTATATATTTTATAAGGGGCCCAAAACAATTCCTCTTCACTCAGTGCAGTCCAGGCAAGCCAAAAGGTTGGACACTCATGCACTAGACCATGAAAAACCCTGTTTTCTGAAGGGCCAAAGCAGATGCCAAACAAGCCTTTTTTATGTATACTAATAAAAATAAAAGTCTATTGACCATCTGGAGCACCTTAGAAATAATACTGTAGGATGAAAGAATATGAATAAGAATGAAGATTCATGAGAAACTTATTCTAATCATATCTCCACATAGTATTATAAAAATGTGACCTATGATTTCTGGAATTCAGGCTGCTGTAACAAAGAAGCTGGCAATTCTTGAGGATGTATACAGAAGAGCTTCTCTGTGTTTAACAGAGGTCTGATCTTCAGAAAGCAGCAGAAAACCCTCGGCCAGTTACAAAAGAAGGCAGGGTTCATGTACCTTCATAGTTACACAGACAAAGCACAAGGTTTATTTCTTAAGTAGATTTTTATCCCACCTTCATTATTTTTATAAATAACTCTAGGTGGTGAACATATATAATACTCCTTCCTCCTGTGAGGTGAGTGGGGCTAAGAGAGAGTGAATGGCCCAAGTCACCCATCTGGTTTCTAGGTGGTCTTCTGGTTTCTAGGCCAGCACTTTAGCCACTAGACCATTCTGGCTTAATGCAAAGTCTATACTGTATATCTATGCAGCAATGAGATGTTGCACTGAACATGCAGCTGCAATTTGAAAAAAAATATACCAGCAAATCCAATGAGATTCCCTCTTCTACCTGGCTATAAAAGTGCAGAAGTTCATCCAGTCACACTAGTTGGTGGTTGTAGAGGACTGGCAGTAGAATTAGCAAGTCTGCCTGGAGAATTATGTTATACTTTGGCATTCACACCATAAATTGTAGTTTTGTTTAATTATGTTCCACCCAAGGCTGTGAGGAATTAAGTTCTTCTTGGAGGATTCTTCCAATAGAGTCAGTATCCCTGGATTTTTTCCACCCCATCTGGTCATTTCTTCAGCTGGGCTGAGACAGATCTACTGTGGATTGATGCTTGCAATGGAGCCTCTAATTTTATCGGGCATATTGCATGGCTGTGTTGTATAAAAGGGAGGCACCCCTTCCGTTCAGTGAACAACAATGTGAGTTGATTAAGTGTGAGTTAAAGAATAACAAATGAGGGAATCTGTTATAAGCAGCAAAGACCATGCACAAGTTCCAATTCCTTTTAAAGCTATAACCAACATTTTCATAACTGCTCCCAGGATGAACTTCCTTTGCATGTTGGCCTATAGTAGGTTTGATTTAAAGAACTTTTCCTCTAACCTGGCATCCACCAGATGTATTAGAATACAACTCCAAGGCTAGCTAGGAATTAACGGAAGATACCAAGAGCAATTGAATCTTTTGTCTGCCTTCTTTGGTGTTTGCTTATCCAATCAAGGTTACATCCAGGGCTCAGTAAAGATTACATAATCACAACGTTAAAAAAATATTATAGTGCATCTCTTTTTCCCTTCCACAACAGATGTTTAACCATCAAGTTCCACTCATCTGTTGGCTACTGGATTGGATAACTGCATTTACATGGCATATTTAAGCTGGTTACAGAATCAGTTGAACTATAAATTTCTCACATAACCTGGGTTTCCACTTCAGATGATGCTTCTCTCAAACCTCATCAAATTAATTCAAGTGTTCTAGTTGTTCAGGGAAAGCCACTACGTTTTTCACTGTCCTGGTCACTGAATTTGAACATAGGCAAGAAGTAAAAACAATAAACCTCTTAAGTGGTCAGGATTTTCTCTAGGGCCAAGAGGAGATCTGGGGAAATTAGGTGCTTTAGATTGACTTCAGGGAATGCTAGGAATATGCCACCTAAGTTTTATGGCCATGCAGATTAGGCTCATCGATGATGTTAATAAAAGGTTTGGTATCGTTTGGGTTCAGCTTAACAAGATGTATGAATTCAGACCTTGTGGTCTGAAAACCATGCTATTTCTGGCAGCATCTATACCTCTGACATCCCATCCAGCCCCATTTTGGGACTCTCACCACAAGTTCCACCTGGACAAGGTATAATCATTACATTTTATAATTTATTGGTGGATTTTATGCTTTTTCCTCCATCTCTCTCTTTCTCTCCCTCTTGGCAGGTGCTACTGTGTTCTCAATCACATGTTGCCTTTTAAATCCAGTTTATGCCCAAAGGCAAAGCTTATCCAAGAGTCTTTCCCTACCTGCATCTATGCATAGTGCAAATATATCCTGGTAATATTTTTTATCAGATTTCTTTTATCTCATTTTCAGCCTGGCAATTTAACAACATCCTTAAGCCATGCTTAGCTGTGTCTGTATTAATAAAGCATTATTCTAATATCATCCAAAGTGTGTCAGGTTTTCTTAGCTATTACTTGGAAGGACGTCAGGGGACTACTAGTGACTAGAACAGAGGCAGTAGGGGCAACCTAAGGATTGGCAATGGGGCTTCTCAATTTACCCCAGTAATTTTCTATCACCTCATAGATGGGCAGACAACACTTCAACTCAGCAGGTTTTTCCAGGTTGGCATTCTTCAGATAGTTTGGACCAGAGTGCTCATTATTCTATCCAGAAGAGCAGAAGGTGGGCACTGTATACAGCTTGGAGAGGGAGTTCAGGTGTAGATGTAAAGGAATATGCTGGCCTTGAGAAGGTGGAAGAGAGGGAAAATCATTGCTCAGCCCTGGAAAGGTAGAAAATGTAGAAAAAGACTCAGAACAACCTCCCCTTCACTTTGTTGTCCTTCAAAAGGAGCCCAAAAGATTCTGGACAAGTTTTCAAGTTACTGTTAATAGATCAACAGTAAAGTAGCCCTCCTGGAATCCTTCCTGTGTCTGTTTCTTGACTTGGATTGTCTTGAAGGGTTGACATTCTGTTTCCCATAGCATCCAACTAAATGCCTCTAAGACCCCTACAAGCAGGAGAGGGGTTTGGCAGACTTCTTCCTGATTGTTTCCCCAAACTGGTATTCAAGGCAATGCAGGTTTCCTTTCAGATATCTTGGCTAAACTTGTCCACCTGAATTTGTCCATTACTTTCTCCCTCCTTTTTAAAATTCCCATTTAGCTTCTGCTCTCTGCCACAACTTTCCCTAATCTAGTGCCCTCTAGAAGTGTGAGGATGACAATTTGCTGGCTTGGAATGATGGGCATTGCCATCCTAATATCTAATGCCTTAATCTAAGACACTAGATTTTGAAAAGTTGGTCAAGTGTTAAAGTAAGGGAGCTGCCTTGCCACACCTTCTCTGCCTTTTCTCAGTGCAGTTTTGGGCACAGTCAGTATCCATTTCTGGCAAAAAGCATCAGACCAGTTGTGGGGATAGCCACAAGCAGACATTGGCCTGGCAGGCAACTGATTAGCTGTTTGCATACACATCGCTCAGCAACCAAACAATTCTGAGGAGAGCATTAAAGTGACTGTTATGTGATTGTTTGTGTGTGGTTTGTTTTTGTGTGTGTTTTACTCAGCCAAATAAAGATACTCAGTATCTTCTTTAGATGCGCATCATCGCTTTTATTACTATTAATGTAATTCGGCCGCCTCCCCAGAGAACATTGTCAGCTTCTTGGAATTTTGCCTTCTGGAATCAGGGAATCTAGGAAGTAGCCTGAGCTTTGGAAATTGTTTGCAAATGGCTGGGATAGGGAAGGATAGAAGACACTGGGGGGAAATAATAAGGGAAGGAGGAAATATGGGTTCCAACAGTTTGATGTTCCCATGCAATTATGAAACACTGAACTATGTGGAAGTGGGTTGTTGGAGCCAAGATTTCAACCATTTCACTTTATGGCCCCAACCATCTTCTCCATAACTCCTTTTCCCAGTAACAATCCCTCTCTTGAACTATAATTCTGGTCTGTTCCAGCAGCATAATTTTTTCTCTCCTAGGAGCTGGCTGTCCTCATGTGGAGCTCTGTCTTTCAGGCATGGTCTATGGCCACACCAACTTGCCTTCCTGAGGCCAAACTGTAAGCTCATGCTCTCTGTTTAAGGCCTGATCCAATAAATATGTTTTATCCTTCTGTGACTGAGGATGCCACATAGGCATTAGGGGGCATAAGAAGCTGATCTGTTTTGTCTTGACCTATAACAGTGTTTCTCACCCTAATAACTTTAATATGTGTGGGATTTACTTTCCAGAATTTTCCAGTCAGTATGGTGGGAGTTGAAGTCCACATATATGAACATTGTTGATGTTGAGAAACATCACTGAGAAACATCATTATATACAGCATGCTGCTACAGATGAAACAGGCTATTTCAAGGCAGTGCAATGTTGGCCACCGCAGGACATTATTGGTTTTCTAAAATGGCAGCCTCCCTGGGATGACTGGAGGGTCCTTTGCCAAGGCCCACCTAAAGCCTGGAACCAGCTCTGGTGATGAGTTACTTAATCAACTCTAATATCCTCTTACCCGCTGAGTGCATATTCACTCCTAAAGTGGATTATTATGGCTTGCATGGTCAGTGTAGAATTTATGTTGTCTGATTTTTTCCCCTGGTATATTTATATAGTCACTTCCCTTTTCAACCAGCTATGTGGCTGATTGTAAATAGATATGATTCCGGCTGAAATTTGTCATCTCATATGACCAGATACGTCACTTATATAACTCCTGCACTGAAGTTGTAAAATAAAATTCTCAGAACCGAAGAGATTCTGAAATGGAAGAAGGGCAAGAAGTAGATGAAAATGCTCCTCTTCTCCTAAGGCATTTCCAAGTGCAGAACATCGCAACAAAGTTTAAAAAACAGGCATCTGGACTGGATTTTTCTCAAGTCAAAAACGTTTCACCTTTAATCCAAAAGGCTTTCTCAATTCTGAAATTGAACTGGTAAGAGAGCTGGTATATACTCTTCTAG
>JANHZU010004383.1:27139-38337 GCA_032468055.1 Acrochordus granulatus
AGTCCAGATGCCTGTTTTTTAAACTTTGTTGCGATGCAATTACCCTGGACGAGTGAGAGTCTTCACAGACAAGTGCAGAACAGTTATTAACTTCATTTGGTAAGTTGCATTGTTAATACAGTGGTGGGCCAGCTGCCAATACTCGCAGTTCACCTGATCTCCTTTTGAGCACCTCTTCATGTACTCCCCAGGCCATGCCACATGCTGGCTGGGGATGATGAATGCTCATCGTCCCCAGCCAGCATGTGGCACTGAATGATGAGATCAGTACTTTTGGAAGGCACAAGATTGAGGAGGCTGATAGAGGACAGCAAGGATAAAGCTTGACTAGCATTTCTCTTTTTCTAGAAAGATTATTTCTCGGTACTGACATTTATCCTACTTCAATGGAATCAGCACCAAATGCTGACTTAAACCACCACTGAATTTCTCACAATTTGCACGACACAGTGACCTGTAGACATTCTGAATCATGCCGTTCATGACTGCTGAATGCCAGCTCTGCCAAGAATGAACTTCCAACCTATCAGATTCATTGGTCTACCATGCTTTGAGACCAGGAAAGGCTCCTGGCAAATATAGATGGCAAAAGGAACCTGAATCCTCTTGCTGATCGTCACATACAGGGCGGGACTACAGCTAAATTAGCACTACCAGATATGACCTGCAAAAATATGGTAAGCCACTAGATGGCGGCAAAGAGATTTGTCTGTATCTCTTTACTCCCATCTAGGGGTCCCCTGATTTTTTACAGCCAAAGTCGAGTAGCTCCCACCCATTTCTGGGTTGTAGAAAATCCCAGGTTTAAGTTCAATTGCTTGTTAAAAGTATATTCAGTCAGATGATGTGAAGGACTGCTGGCTAAAATCTGGAGAAACCTTGCAGACAATATCGGGTTAGCTTGTCTAACCATCTGATTTAGTATAAGGCTGTTCCCTATGCAAATATATAAGCAAGCCATTAATCAGTCAGAAGGCTGACATTCCAGTTGTTCAGGACCTTAAGAAAACATGTGAGTCTATTTTAGAATTGATGATAACAATGGCATATCCTGACCCAAAGAAGAAATAAATGCATTCCAGCCTTTTGCAGACAAAAATGGGATTATTTTTGACAGAAAGGAAGCCATGCTGGTTGATAAGAAACATTCCAAACCCTGCAGTCAGCCAAACAGTTATTAGAAAGAAGGTATAGAAAATATTGGGCCAGATTTCAAGATCTCCAAATATTTTAACCAGGCAAGATGTTATAAAAAGCAAGTTGGGGAAGGGCAGGGTATAAGGTGAAAAAGGCTGATGTTGTGTACGTGGGTGGGTATGTATGTATGTATGTGCGTGTGTGCGCATGAGTATGTACGCATGTGTGTGTCTGTGTGTGTGTATAGATAGAAGAAAAAGAATATCTGTTTCAACTTGATGTTGAAATAATGAAGTTTGCACTTACAGAATCCCAGTCCCTATCTTTATGCCAAGGTTCACAACATGAACCTTCTCCCAATTTTTTTGAACAGCGCTAAGAAGAGTTCTCTGCATGCTACAGTAAGTGGTATAATTTTACTCAGCAAGAACTTGGGCTTGGCACTGGCTTCAGAAGCAGGCTGTATTAGTAAGCTGAACACGCCCTTAAGAAAAACTCACACTGACTGTGTCCTGAGACATTTGCACAGTTATTTCACAATTATTTCAATGTAAAGGACTGCAGCCCTTTCGATGTAACTATACAAGAGCATCCTCTTCCTCGGTGCAGGATAGTGAAAAGTGGTATAATGTGGCTTGGAGCCCTATTCATTGTGTGGCTGGTCTGATTAATCTGTTGATAGAGAGCAGGAGGCTTCATCCCCACTAAGAGTGACGTGGGGGCTGGAGGGTGGAAAGGATAGACTGAAGCCAGGGGAAATGGGGCGTGTGAAGGCCTCCTAGTTTGGTGGGGTGTGGGAGAGGGTCAACTGCTCCTTCTCCTTGGCTAATTATGGTGATCTCCATCCCAGACTTGTGTTTACAGAGAGTTTCCTTTGAGTCACTGCTCCGTAGCAGCATCTCTGTGTTACAAGGAGCCAGGCTTGACCCAGACTTTGGCAGCCAGTGAATGCAGCACAGACCCTATATAGCCATGGGAGGTAAGCCGAAGGAAGCAGGGGCCCATCCTGCACGTGGGACGTGATTCTCAGCATTTCCTCCTCAGCAGGATGTTCCAGTGCAAGTTAGAAGGCAGTGGGTGCCTGTAAGATCAAGGACTGGGAGCCGGGATGACACCAGGTAGCCTTCTGATATTGAACAGACCCGGAAGTCCTGCCAAGTCTGCTCCCCAAGCATCAGGCTTCTGGATTAAGGCTGGATGCTCACTTACTTGGAGATAAATCTCATCAGGATGGTGGACTTTACTCCTAAATAAACAAGCTACATGGCCATAATGAGCAGGCAATCTTAATGTTGCAATTAAAAAAATAGATCCCCCAAAGAATAATTTATCTGTCTGAAAAATATTTAAATTAATGGAAAAGCATTACTAATTAATGGAGAGAAAGGTAATCAAGATTGTGTCTTTTAACGAGGAGTAGGTAATCTGCTAATCTGCTTCTTTACTCCATTTACATTTTAATGCCATAAAAGTACAGATTCCCCTCCAATCCAGCTCAACTCCTGGTCATGGCAAGTGTAATGAAGCAGCTTGTTCTTGTCTTCTTCTGGGATCTTTTTTCAGCTTCCCAGCCCTGAGGTTTCCTGGTGGTATTCTATCCAAAATGTACAAGTAACAACTTAGAACACTTCTCAAATCTGCACTAGAGCTGAAACAGCTAGTCCCTCAGGTCCATTCCTCTTTTGAATCTGGGCAATAGAATAAGCAGCTCCAATACAGTTTGTATTCATATATGTTCTATGTTTATGTATGGATATGATAGATTTGCACTAAATCAGATTTTAATTAGAGAAATATTGAATTAAATGTAGATATTGGGGAAAATGTTAGGAAAAACAGTGCATAAGGGTACATACACATTTTTGGATAATTTGTAAAAAAAAGTTTAATGCTGAAATAAATTAGGAGAAAAATGAGAAACTGGATGTAATGAACTGGATTGATTAGTCCCTTCATATTACTGTGCAGGGTTCAGTCTATACTCCATTTTGCTAGGTTGCCTTCATCTGCCACAATGAAGTTTTTCCCCAGTCCAATCCACATACACGCTTATCATTAAAAAGAAATTCTGAAAGGATATTTTCTACCTCATTGCATTTGATCCTGTAGGTGAAAAACACAAAAAAGAGAGGATCCTGACACATTCAAAATGGTAAGAATCTTCTCTTAAATAATCTGAGGAATAAAGTTCATCGTACTTTTTGATTACCACTGTTACGTAAGATCAGCTTTTTCTGTTTTTAGAGTTGCTACAGAGCCGATGTTCTGGGTCTGTTATCAGAAAGTTTTAGTAAAAAACCCCCCAACAGATTCTATACTTTAATATGTATGAGCAGAATCACCTTAGGTGAGATGGGCAGCTATATAAATTTGGTAAATTAATGAAATATTGTAGGACATCTATGTAGAATAAAGCTTCACATGGGAATGGTGGTAGTATAGGCAACATGTGCTTGCTATGAACATGGTGTTTTTTGGTACACCAAATGTAAATATGTATGGAGCCTTCATAGAGTTTTGGATACTTAGAAAGATCCTAGAAGTGGTGATTTTTTTTCTGTAAGGTCAATTCGGAGCATGTATCCTGATCTACAGGTCTTCAAGTGAATCAATGACTTTGCTCCTCTATTTCAATGAAGTAATCCTACTTACTCTTGAATTGAAGATTGGTTCTACTGCAGGTAAGTAGGCTGAGGGGGAGAGATGGGTCCCTCTAACAAGTATGTCAAAATGATCATTTGTCTGTCATGATACCATTGCAGTTATGCTTTGCGCACGATCATTTATGCCTTAGTCACCTACTGATTGGCTTAGTAAAGGCGCTCTATGTGAGGTTGCACATGAAGACCATCTGGATGCCAAATTGTTCCAGAATTTAATGATATGCACAGTTCTGGGTAATCCTGCAGTTCTCCTGGGTTACAACATCGTTGCATGAATCGCACTTGTTTGCAGTTGCTTCCTGGGTGCAATTCAAGATGCTGGTTATCACCCATAAAATCCTACATGGTACAGGACCAGGTTATTTGCCTTTCCTTGAGGGTATCATTCTGTCAATTATGGTGAGTGGACTCCAGATTTAAGTGCTGTCACCTGGTGGGACCTGGGAGGCACACATCCTCTGCAGCTGCCCAGCTCTCTGGAATAGTCTTTCATCTGAAATTCAAAGGGCCCCTACACTTTTATGCTTCTGGAAGACCATGAAAACCTTGCTCCTATCCAAGCATTGGATTAGGATGGGGGATGAGTCAGGTAGCTAATAGTTTGATTAGTCCTGCGCTCGGTAGGAAGGGTTGTTTTGCTTTTATTCCTGTTTTTACTGGTTGTTGTAAGCCTCCCAGGATACTGTGTAAGATAGGCAGCCATATCAGTTATTTAAATGAATAAATAAATGACATCTGATTCAAGCACAAAAGCCACATGTTATGTTTATGTTACCTTTTGGTAACTTGAAGTGCTTGTAGTTGACTGCCCCATGCTGCAAGTAATAGATTTCTCACTGCTCTCTAAAAAAACAAGCCATCTTCTCAGTCAGATAGTTAAACTTTAGGCATGTGAGACCTACATTCTGTTTAACTAGAATCCTAAAATCCTGCAACAAGATATTCCAAGGAATTCACACAGGATTCGTATACAGATTCTTTCTTCATATGAAGATGTTCGGATGTGAAATAGCACTTTTGTTGAATTAACTCTGATTGTAATTTTAAATCTATAGACATATGGATTACAAAATGAGTCTTCATTGACATCAAATAGCTGCTTCAGTTTCTTCTTCCATGTCTCTGCATACACTTGAATTTCTAATTTAATTATTCAATTTTATAAATGTTTATAAATACTTACTTTCGGCTTATTTTGTCTATAACGTTTAAGGACTCAAAGGACACAAAGCAGCTGGCTCTAATCTAGGCATCAAAACTATTTCAAATGAAATTCTCTCTCTTCAGATTTTGGCAAATGGTACTTAGTTTAGAGTACAAGATTTGGAATATAAGTTTTCAACACTTCACTGGGAGAAAGAATTGGCTTTTACATCCTACTGTGTTCCAGTCCTGTTGTTGGCTGTAACTCAGTTGGGCTAAGACAACCATACCAGGGCAGCAAAAATGCAGATGCCCACTGGATAGCAGCAAAGAGTTCCTGGGATTTTTTGCAGTCCATATACAGTAACTCTAAACTGTGCAAATATGATCAGGGAGAGGCCAATATATTTAGTAACTCTTTCAATCGTGTTTTTTAAAAGTGATTTTAACATTTTCACTACTTTTGCTTTTTTCTGTCACTGCTGTCACTGCTGTTGCATTGGCCTATACTTTAAAGTTTTGAAATTAAAAAATAAATTAGAAAAACACGATGCCAAAATAACAGTATTCAGGAATTTAGTATCTGATGTGTTTGTACGCTCTCCAGAAATGATTTAGAAAAGGCCTTGGAAGCTCATGCAAGCACAGCACTCTTCTGCCATTCATTAAAGTTACCTTTTTCAGCATTCCTTTTGAGTCTGGAAGAAAGGATGCTGCTGCTTTAAAGCATCCGCTCATTAAAGCTGCCACAATTTTTTTCAGGTCATGTAGAAGTCTGAAAAACATTCAGCTGCCTTAATGAATACCGGTAGTCCTTGACTTACCACTGGCCATTCAACGATGTTCTAAGTTACGATGGGTCTCCCGAGGCCCCGTTTTTGAACTTAGGATGCCCCCCCCATGGTCACATGATCACATTTTGGGTGCTTGGGAACTGGATCACTTTTAAGGCTATGTGCAGCATTCTGTGGTCACATGACTTCCAGTTTCCAGCAAAAACGCCCATCAGAGAACATGGATTCATTTAACAACCATGGTGTTCACTTAATGACCGCCACAAAAAATGTTGAAAAATCAGGTTCAGTCATGTGAAGACTTGATTTATGACTGCACCAATTTATGACTGTAATTCTGGGCTCAATTACAGTTGTTAAGTCAAGGACTCATAGCAGAGTGATCCAAAGCATATCTTCCAAATAACTTTTAAAAGGTTCTCAATCCTAATAATGAATATAGTACCATCACTGAGAAGCATTACTATAGATGTGAAAATGAACCTCTTGTGGAAGATGGAGGTTCTATATTAAGGCAATTTGTACTGAAGTGACAATCCCTCTTCTCCAATTTCATGAACTTCTAAAAGAAAATGGAAAGGGAAAATACAGGTGATTATGGAACGATTATTGAATGAAGACCATGTGGACAGGCCACAGAAGAATATAGAGTAGCTACTGCAGAGAAAACAGTACTGGAGAAGCACTACTCGTTTAAGTCATGGCAATAAAGTTTTGCTCCTACAGGAAAACTGGGTCCAACTTTGTTCCATATTAGCAAAAACATTTAACCTCCCCACTGATGTTCTCTAGCTGTTGATGTCTCATGAGTCAGGATGACTGATTGCAGTGAATCAGGCTTTTTTGAGATCCTGTGAATAAGATCTAATATTATACTTCACTGCTGTGTCTAAGAAAGAGCTGGCTCTGATCCCAGGGATGTTTAAGGCACCCACAAAAATGGGGTTCTCTTATGCCTGGGAACATGCAGGTACCTGCTTCTCTTTCTGATCTTTGGCACAAACTCATCCCGATGTGTCAACCCAGGTTTTGCAAAGCAACCCCGGGTGGTTTTGCTGGCAGGGAGCCTGTTGGCGGCCCTTGGCATTGACACATCTGTGCTTGCTCAGAATCAGAAGCTCAGGATATCAGCTCCCTCTTCATCCCTCCCAACCCTGGGGACCCAGCCTGCCTTTACCATACAAGTAAAGGAATGCAAATCTCCCCATCACTCCTTAGTCAGAGAGATGGGCAGAAAACGGGAAGCGACGACGACCCCGTTTCCAAGAAGGAAATTTTTTTTTGCTCAGGACTTCGTGGCTCTAAGTCTTGTTGCTTCAGAAAAGGCAAATGTGGAATGGAGGGAGTTACTATGAAGATAGGGTGGATTGTTAAGAAGTTTTCCTTGCTAAACAAGGCAAGAAGAAAAGCTAATATTTCTCATCTGCTAAAGGCAGATCTCTGTTTCTTTTGTGCGCTGCAGAGACGACAGAACTGAACCAAATGTACGCGGTGGCACTCTGACAATTCTGTTCATGCTCCTTTCTGAAAAAGAAAAATACAGGAGCAGATCCTTCCCTGCAAATAGAATAGCTGCATTCACGTTGCAACTGTGGCGATCCTTCCCCAATTTTATCCGTTTGGAGAACTCTGTGAGGAGGCTAAGCCAAAAGGAGGTGAGCACTGAATGAGCTAAAAAGCTGAGTGGGGATTTGAATCAGGGGCTCTCCAATCCTAGTCAAACACCACGTCATGCTGGCCACTTACAGCTCGTTATCCTTCAGCTCTAGTGAAAGATAATTGCCTCTTCTGGCAAGAGGAAAGTTCTTTACTTTGATTTTCCATTTTGATGGACAAAGGATTTAGGTCCAACTCCTGCCAACCTAGCAGTTCGAAAGCATGTCAACGTGCAAGTAGATAAATAGGTACCGCATTTGATGGGAAGGTAACAGCGTCCATGCGCCTCGGCATAGACTCATGCCAGCCACATGACCCACGGAAGCATCTTCGGACAATGCTGGCTCTTCGGCTGTGAAACAGAGATGAGCACCGCTCCCGAGAGTTAATCATTACTGAAAGGGATAAACCTTTACCTTTATCTGTAATACTGTCATTGCTTACTTTTAAAATATTATTGGCCACCATGGAAATATAAATAAATATATGTACAAATCAATTCACTAAGCAACATCTTGATTTGCATACTTGCCAACTGACAGAGGAGATGTGCTTACAAACAGATATCTGACAGAAAAGTGAGCAGGTCAGGGAGGGAGAAGACAACAACAAATTGTGGTTAGAATGATCTGAGAAGATCCTCCAAAAGAGAGGAATGAAGAGTTTGAAAAACAAAAGGTGTGCGAAGGGGGTGGAACCAGGGACGCTTTGCCAGGACTAAGAAAATAAATATCGAGATATAGTGAGTGATATTAAAGCGGTTACTATAAACTAGGATTTAGTCGCATTTATTTTTGTTTTCTCGTCACCTAAGTAGTTTTTATTGATGTATTTATTTATATCCCACCTTTATTATGTTTTAATAAATAACTCGAGATGGCAAACATATCCATTACTCCTCCCTCCTCCAATTTTCCCCACAACAACAACCCTTTGAAATGGGTTGGTCTGAGAGAGAGCGACTGGCCAAAAGTCACCCTAAGGCAGGAACAGAAGTCACAGTTTCTAGCCTGGTGCCTTAACCACTGGACCAAACTCTTTCCTGTTTCCTGGCCATCTTCTGTCTAAGGACGTGCCACATACAAAGACTAACCTGTTTAACTTTCTGAGATCAGTCAAGCCAAGCTTGAGCCTGGTGTAAATGAAAGCACAGAGGAATAGCAATCACTTTGCCTTCTGCAGCAACTTTCTTCAGCTGATTGTGGCCTCCTCCACGTAGAACCACAGATGTTGGAGAGATGAAATCTCCCTGATGCCATCCCTAGGCCCTTCAGTTCGTTGCTAACCATATCCAGAGCATAACAATGTCAGTCAATTTCATCCTCAGTGAAAAAGACCAGAGGCAGGCAAGCTGAGGTCCTCCAGATCAGTCTCAGCCAGCAGGGTCATTGGTGAAGGACGTTGGGCAGCTGGAGTTACAAACATCTGGAAGGAGCTTTAGGAAGCCTGTTGCTGTGATGCAAATGCCAGGACCAGCTCTCTGTGTTAGAGAAACACTCGGGACTGCTTCCCATTCCCCTGCTCAGAAAATCTAGTTGGAGAAGGGAGGAAGCTGATTTCTTTTCTCCGAAGAAATGGCTTCCAAGCTAGGCTTTCAGCCAGGCACAGGCTTAGGATGGATCCACCGGGAGGCATGTTTTGATAATGAATATGTAAATATAATATTGATTATGGCCAAAAGACCTGAATGTCTTAATAATGAGTGATAACCACTGAAAAGTGGTCATTTTGAAGCTAGATGTACAGTGCAGTCAATTTAAATGCTAGGTTTGAGTTAAAGATACCAGGCATGCTAAAAACTTATCTGAGCCTCTCCGAAAACAAATCTCGGTATTTCTGGCAGCATACTTTTCTTTTTTAAAAAAGCCAAGCACTCAAGCCAGCCTGGAAATTGTATACCTTGACAAAGGATGAATCTCCCCCATTTACCTAAAAGGTGTGGGAAAATTAGGTGAGGCCAATCTCCGTGGTGAGATGAAAAGCATTCTGCATATTCTCAAAGGAATCATCGTTAGAATTATGAACGCCAGATAGATTTATCTGTTTCAGGATCACAGGGTCTTTGAAGCCCTTCTGTTACCACTTCATATTTTCCGGGCACTTGTAACAAAACGTCCTACTGAAATTATACGTCCTAAAAAAAAACCCCAACTGCTGCTCATGAGTTCTGCCATTCAGTTATGCCCTTCTTTAGTATACATTCCTCTTGCTTCATCATCATCATAATTTATTTTTAAAAATTGGCATTCAACATTTTTTGGTTACCGAATATGCTCAGTTCTCATCTGGGCATATTGTTTTTAGACTTGTTTTCCCCATTTGGAATCTGTTTTCCCTAGAGAACAAATTGCAGTCTTGTCTGAATTGACTGTTTTACAGATAATGTTACCCTTTGTGAGGAATGCTGCTTAGGGTGACAACAACCGTTAACTGTTTTTCATCAGACCTTGGTTAAATTTAAGCTCAGTTTGTACGCTGTTATTTCTAAACAGACTGAGTGAATGCAAAGATACTCATACACACATGAAATATTCTCCAGACAAATATAAGTTTTGGCCTGCTGATCAAGGTATGTGACAATGCATTTGAAGTCTAAACAAGGCAAAGCTCGAGCTCCTTTTTAGGTGTTTAAGAAATGCGGAGGGATTGCCTAAGAGCAGGGGTGTCCAACCTTGGCAACGTGTGGACTCCAACTCCCAGAATTCCTCAGCCAGCATACTACACATCTTAAAGTTACCAAGGTTGGACACCGCAGCCTTAGAGCATAGACAGACTTCTATTTTTTAATCCTATTCACCAGCAGTCCCTTCTATAGAGAGTGCAAAACTGAGACAAGCTCCCAATTTCTGCACTAGATGAGGTCTAACTTTTATAATTTTAGAAGCTATCCCGACCACATTTTGTGTGCACCTGTGAGTTCAGGTATGCAAGCATATTTTTTAAACTGAATATACAGCAGCAAGGCAGTTCTTCTCTTCAGCTCATCAGAAACTGCACTTGTGTACAAATAGTCCTTCACTTACAATCATTCATTTAATGACCATTCAAAGTTACAATGGCACTGAAAAAAAGGAACTAACGGCCGTTCCTCGCACTTACAGCCACTCCTCACATTTACGAGCTTTGCAGTATCCCCACGTTCACGCAATCAAAATTCAGTGCTTGGCAACCAGCAAGTGTCCTGGGTTCATGTGATTGTCACTAGTGACCTTCCCAACTCGTTTCCAACAAGCAAAGTCAATAGAGGTAGCTGGATTTGCTTATTGAGTGTATGATTCTCTGAACAACTGTGGCAAAAATGATCATAAAATCAGGCGTGACTCACTTAACAATTGCTTTGCTTAGAAATGGAAGTTCTGATCCTAATTATGGACACAAATCAAGGATTACCTATATAAACATTCTGAGGATTTTCTCCTGAATTTTTTGAGGAGGAGCAGAAAGTTACTAGACAACCAGTAGTGGTTAACATGTTGCATTAAGAATAGAGAGCTTTGGGTTCACCTTCAGCCAGAAGCTACCTAGGTGGCTTTGGATGGGTTATTCTTTTCTGCCTCAAAGGCAGAAAAATGCTCTTGCATCCTGCAGCATTTTGCAACTTGAAGAAATAATGATTCATGATTTAATTAACCAATTTTTGGAGTCAGATGGGACTGCACTTTGATCAAAGACTATGGGTTCACACATCAATCACCCAGAGACCTAAGATGCTTCTGGGCTTATTTCTGGCATTGTACAAAGTACAAATCCCCACATTTGATTATGTGCAATCAAAGAAACTCACAAGGTTAGCATCTTCTTTTGG
>JANHZU010004384.1:18191-39318 GCA_032468055.1 Acrochordus granulatus
GTTTTTACCCAAGTCCTTGTTTCTGAGATTCTTAGTAACATTCTGCATACACAGTAACTATAACTATAAAATTGCACAGGATAATCTACAATTAAGGTAGCAGGCATAGAACAAGATCAATTTTATTTTCATTAGTAAAACTAAGAGATTCATAAATGTTATCCTTCCAATATTGTTCTTATTTTAAAAAATTATTTGTAATAAGCTGGTAAATCACCATGATTCTTCTTGTCAGTGCAAGTCTCAACGACTTAAAAGAAGCAGGGAATATGAAATAAACTTTTTGAGATGTGATGGACTGTTAAGAAAAAGAGAAAGGGAGAGAAAAATAAATTACTTTATAATTTTAATCAATGGCAGCATATTTTAATCAATGTCTCACCAACAAATAAGATAAATCAGCAAGAAAGTCTGTTGTAAGAAAAAGAATAGGAACTGGCTAATTTTAATTTTAATCCTAAATGGTTATAACTCTTTGAAGAATGGCCTCAACTCATATACCATATCCCAGGAGCAACCATTTCAAGCTAAAAACCTACTGTCTGTGGTAAAATGGAAGGAGACTTGCCTGGAATTTACTAAACCAGGACATTCTCAGTGGCAGCCTCAACACTTTGGAATTTTATACAGAGAGAGAAAGAGAGAGAGAGAGAGAAAGAGCACTATTCAATCCATGTCATCTCAAGGTTGCTTCTAATAGACTTTTGAAATATATTCTTACTCTCTAGATTTTTCCCATACAGAAGAAACTGTGTGTTCTTAGTGTATCTTCTGAATGTTTATGATGTTATAATCCAGTATATGTTTCAGCTTTAAAAATAATTTATTGTTTTTAATGTTTTATGAGATTTTGGTATTCATACTTTCCATATTTGTTTCACTGGCTGTGATGTTGACTAGATTGCAGGCTGGGTACTACTATACATAAGTGTGTAGTATACAAATATGATAAATAAATGAACAAACAAATAAATTTATGTCAGCCCTTGAGGTAGTCCAGGCCAGAAGACCAGCCACGAGCAGTATCACTACTGTATCTCTGTTACACTACCTCACCCTTATCTGTGAAGGCTGTTCTCTGTTAGACATCTACAGGAAAGTGTTGCATGCATCATTCCAATCTCCCAAATCATTATTTCCTGGTTCAAAATAGATGAGAGATTACCAGTTTTCCTACTTTCCATCTCTATTCTGCTCTCATTATGTACATAAAAGGCTTAAAATTAGAATAACCAAATGCCACTCTCTTAGGAACTACCCATGCTAATGCCCAAAATATTGTTTCCAGGAGCTCCAGAAAGTTCTATGCCATTTGATGGAGACAGAGATAAAATGTAAATTCTTGCTTGTTGTTCATGTCATTCTCTTTTCCTGTTTTACCTTCCTTTTTACCAGTCAATGGTTTAAGTTTGCTGATATTTAATACATAAAGATGAAACTATATTTTAGTTAGCTATATTGAGTGTGTGTGATCTGAGTACAAGAACACACGCAGAAATAAACTGGAAATTACTCAAATAAACTGGAAATTACTCAGAGTAATTTCAACCAGTTCTTCCAATGTTCCATTGTACACATAACTCAGAAAACCAAAACAGTTATTTTATCCACTTCCAGAAAAGTGCTTTATTTCTACTTATTTGTTTTATTAAATTTATTTTAGCCACCCATTCCAAAAGACTCTGGGCAGTTTACAAAATCAAATTATTAAAAAACACACATGAAACAAACATGTATGCTGGATTAAAAACCATTGTGTGCTAAAGTACTGTGTAAAACACAACAGAAGCTTCACAAAAACATTGTTCCCAGGCTTGATTTTAAGGGCCTTCCAGAACTCCAGACAATGGGCACCATACATATCTCTGGGACGATGCTATTTCAGAGGCCAGGATACAAACCAAGAGGTCATGCTTTATTGTTACTACAAGGTGACAGTGTTTAATTTAGGGAAACCTGTATAAACCAATTCTACCCAAATGTTCTGGGTGGGCAGAATGATTAGACATAGGCAGTTTCCTCAGATAACCATGCCCTATGCCATGAAGGGCTTCATAATTTATAGTCAGCACTTGATTTGTACTCAGAAGCCAACTGGCAGCCATTGAAGGATAGGATATTCAAATAAATAGAAGATTCTGAATCAGTTGTTCTTTGTGCTTTATTGGAAATTAGTAAAACTCCTTTGAATCTTATGCATTTCACAAGTTAATAAGAGATGCTAATTTTGGAAGAATCAGATTAGGGACTGATAACCAGGATTTGGGCCAGATGTCATCATGTAATCTGTTGTAATGGTTTACCTCTCAAGATTCTTGTGAGGACAACTTATCTAGTGACATTTCAGTATTTTTATTTTAATTTTAATATAAGCTTGTACTATTGTTAGTTACGCAAAATTGTGTATTTCAGTTAGGCAGCCATACAAATTGAATAAATAAACAAATTGTGAGTAAGGTCTTTAAATAAATGTATTTCCCATGAATTTTAAGTTATTCTCATTTCTTTAATTTAAATTTAATTTTGTTGGCAGGGCTACCAATTTCAGATGGACAGATTTTTCTGCTTTTCTTTTTGCCTCTTAATCAGTGTTCTGGAGAAACAATTGTTTTGTGTGCTTTATGGAGATCAATTTTGACAGTATAATGTTTGCCCATGGTCTCAAGATAGCTGCAAATGCAGAAATAATGTTTCATTGGAAAAATTACCTCATAGCAGAGACCTAAATAGTGAGGCTAGTCGTGAGATTTATGCTCTGAAAAATCAAGTAATGTCAAATGTTTCATGCAAGTGTCTCCAAACTTGGATTTAACTGGATCATATCAACAGAGGGAGAAGAAACAGATGTATCTCCAGAGCTAGAAAAAAAGACAAAGGACAGAATGGGAAGAAATTATGTGTGGTGTATATGGCATCTGATTTCAATATGATAGCTCTCTTGCCTTTTGAAAATATATCCGCAGCATGCCATTTGTTTTAATGCCTATGGATTATTTTATTATTATATTAAACATAACCCTTCTGTTCTTCTTGGCTTGCTTCTCTTCTGACATTATGAACAGCATGACCAAGTTGAGTCACACAACTCATTTATACAGGTATTTGTTATTTCAAAGGAGCGGGGTGCTTCAGAACAATTTCCTGTCTCTGAGTCCTGGGACCATTCTGTCTTTCTCACTCACTCAATCTCTGTTCCTTTCTTACTATAAGTGCAATCTGCTTTAGTTATTTAGATAGCTCTCTGAATTTTCCACTATATTTGTGACTGTGAGACATTCTTTTTTTAAAAGTAGGCTACATAGAATTATGTTTCTTTTCAATTATTATATCTGAAAGAAAAGTGCCCAGAAGCAAAGTGTAAGGGATTGGCAAAGTGTACTTGGAAGAACTTCCTTCATATTAAGAAAACACACATCCCCATTAGGGTTAATCTCCATATTAAGTTTAACCTCCAAATGAGGGTTAGGCAGAAAAGCCTGGTTAAGCACAATAACCACAAGACATTGGAAGGAAATCACTGGAAATTTATGGTGTTCAATAATAAATTAGCTTATTTTTAAAGTATAAGAACATATCTATGTCTGTTCTATAGATGTCTATAGAAGGTATCATATGAGTAAGTTTTTGTAAATTCTCTCCTCCACCTCACTCATAAACTATAATTTATACTTTATTCTTCACCTTTTTCAAACACACATAGAAAGGATATTATTCTTGGCTCCTCCTCATTTTACAAATGTTTTATATCTGTTTTCTTAGGTGAAATAAGAGAACAACCTCATCTCAAGAAACAGGCTTCTAACATTTAGTTTATATACAGCTATTTTCCCCAAGCATTCTACAGCATTAATCCTTCTTTGCTAAGTCCAGAATTTTGAACTTGTCAATAGTATACTTTACAGAAATCACAGAAATCTGAGAGTGAATCTCCCATCATTTGTATAGATTTGCCCATCACTACTGTAGCTGTCTATGGCAAGGAATTTTACTTTTAACATAGAAATCTTCAGAGCAAAAGCCACAAAAATGCAGTAATGAAATACACTTCTGTTTCTTTCCTTTCTATTCAAACTTATTTTGCCTTTTGGAATTCAGGGTTTGAACAACTGTGAAGAGAAGAAAGAAGATGAAGGAATATATAGACCTTGTGAAACTGGTGAAGCTCTGATTCTCATACTATAAAATACCATTTTGTAAATGAGGATCAGATACAGAAGCCTTCAAAATAGTCAAAAAAGTGAGAAGAAGATACCAGGATTCAAACCTTACCAACAATATATATTAAATGTTGTTAGACTCTCAGTTATTGTCAGACAAAGAATTGTATATCTATTGCAGAATTCTTGCAATAAATCTATTTATTCTATTCTTCTGTTTGGTTAGAAAATATAGAGCAGGGAGACAATCTAATCACTGTACTTAATTCTCTCATTACTATCAGACGACAGCCCATGCTCCAACTCTGAGATTAAGCAATAGCAGCAGAGTTCACAAAACCCTCCTGACTATGGATCAGATGGACCATTAACTATATGATTAGCTATCGCAGAAGGGAAAATAGAATTCTGTTGTAAACAAGAGCTCCTGCTCAAGAAGCTTCAGCCATAATAGCAGCAACCCTCCAACACCCATTTCTAAACCTGAACAGTATAGTAATAATCTGGGCAAATTTACTGTTCCATTGTTCGACGTGAATTATACATTTCCTGAAGACTAAACAATTTGATCATTATCCATTCTCATGCAGGATTTATAATCAGCCTGATGAGATAGGGAGATGCAAAATGGGCAGCTCCCTTTTCTGATACAAAGCAATTCAGATTTAAACAGCAACTTTGTAGTATTCCTGAGATCAGTAGTCAATGATCCTATTAAATAAGTGACCACTAACAGCAACATCTTCCACCAAAGACAAAGTACATGTTTTGTATAAAAGTATACACCTCATTTTTAGTTGCAAGTAGTTTAACTGACAACTAACAGATCAGTGAGAGATGAACTCATTCAGTAGAGTGAGTGATTGACCATGATAATCCATAATTGCTTGGTTGTTCGTGGAAGATTCAAAGGAGTATTGTAAACTATGAGTGGGAGAAGACTCCAGTATCTTCATTTATTTCTCTTTTTCCCTGTACTAGTTAGGACTTAGCAGAGCACCACTTTGTGCCCAAGAGATTTGCCAGTGCATGCAATGACTATGTCAGAAGCTGGTCATTTTGTGTAGGACTACCTTGCTAAGGATATTCAGTTAAGTGTTATATCTGAGAGCAAGGAGAGCACATGGCAAGTAAGTGCCCTAACTTATCAAACATGAGTGTGATCTCATGCCATCTTCAAAGACTCAGACAATAGGAGGTCCAAAAATTATATGGGACATAAATGTGGTACATTTCATTAGTATTTTCTCAAAAACTGCATTTACCTCAGACTCAGTAGGCTCAGAAATACTTTTCCAGGCCTTAATAGATTCTGGTCTTATTCTAATTTCACAGAATCCTCCATCACATTGAAGTATTCTTTGCTTAAACAACCTTTTGATCCCCCACTTTAAGTTTAAAATATTGATGGTCAGCTGTTAAGCATGTAATATGTTTCTAAGCATGGTAAACCTGTCCTAGACACCATCAGTGATGACTGAGAGTGCCTGAAACCTTATTTAACTTCAATTTTAATTTACACTGAAGAGGCATATATATTTACAAATGTCCATCTCTGACCTCCTCTCCTCAGGAAAAGTTGTTGAGAATATAGTAGATTGACAATTACAGAGTATCCTGGGGAAAATGTATTATCTGCATCCTGTGATTGATTTACTATTAACACATTAAATTTAGAAAATAATAATAAAAAATTGTATTTGATATTTGTTATGGGAATTTCAACTATATGCCAGCAACATCAAGCCTTTCAGTCTTCAGGGAAAAAAATTAATAATATCTTAGATAATTTATATTGTTTATTTGAACAAATTGTTTAGCAACTCTGAGACTCTCCACACTGACCCGGTTGAGAAGTCCTTCAATACCTTTATGACTATATTCTAAGCTAGGAAAGTCTCCTTTGGTCTTCCAGTATTGGCCTATTTGTGCAATTCCATCTCTTAAAAAAATAATACAAATAAGTTCAGTATAGCTAAATTATTCTGTTGTGGTCTCCTGCTTTCCACCAGCCTTTTCATAGACTTAAAAGAAGTCTATGGCTTTACCAGTTTTAATGTAAATTCTTTGTAATTTTGCTGCATGTCTTATTCATTCTCTTCAAGAAAGAGATATTCCGAAGCCTAACAGGCCTTTCTCGGTCTCATCTATATCCCACATTCCCCTTTGTGATTCAGGTTGATGCTTCTGATTTCATCTTGGGCAGTCTGCTTTCACAATTCCTCTACTATGTGACAAAAGTTCATTCATTTTGCTTTTTTTTTTCTTTACTACTTCCAGCTGAGCAAAATGATTTTAACAAAGAATTTGAAGCAAACCAGTATAACAGCACTTCTATTTATCCTTTGTTTTTAATCTCTTGCCTGTTCAAGTGTATTCTGTTAGAAGGTTGACCATAAGGTAGATGCTGCCATCTAGAGAAAAACAGCAAGATAGTTCTCATTTCACTGCAGTTATTTTTT
Source organism: Acrochordus granulatus (assembly GCA_032468055.1). Classification (NCBI taxonomy): domain Eukaryota; kingdom Metazoa; phylum Chordata; class Lepidosauria; order Squamata; family Acrochordidae; genus Acrochordus; species Acrochordus granulatus. The sequence continues at coordinate 24,811 of JANHZU010004384.1, forward strand.
ATGTTAACAACCATCACCACAAACTAATGCAGATACAGTATTTGCCACTGCATTTCTTCTGCAAGTTCTCATTCAGTTTTCTTTTGAAATTTATTTCAAAAAGCAAGAAAAATTGCAAATTTTTCATGACTAGGGTGCTCTTGCACTTGTTCATTACAAGATCACTAAACAGAAGTAAGAGTATGTCTGCTATGTCTTTTCCACTGCAAAAAATCTCTCCAGGACAATTTTCTTGTTAATGGTCTGTAACTTTCTTGGCTTCCACACTTAATGGCTTGGCTTGGCTTTCACCATTAAATACCAAAAAAAAGACATTGTAAGTAAATTCACCACATGGGGTAGAAGATTTCAGCAGCCAGGCAGGTTACAGGTGATGGAAAGAGGTATAAGACAAAACAATACTGTATCAAGTTCAAAAATGCCATCAATAGAAATTTAAAAAGAATTCACAAGTAACCTGAAATAACACCAAAAAGTAAAGTATCATTTTGAGAAATTACTAACTTGTATTATCACAAGCTGCAAAATCAATCAAAGGCACATACAGATGGAATGTTCCTTCTTTGCTATCAGTTTCCTCAATTTCCTAATTATCATAATTACTGCCTCCACTGCACCCCTGCACACATAAATAGTTTAAATATTTGTGGTCTGCATTTGTGTGTTCTTTTCTTCATAGTTTGGGGGCTAGGCTTTCTTTTTGTCTTTTTCGGGGGATAGGATGATGCAGTTTGGGGAGTTTGTTTTGAGACTCAAAGAAGCATTTACTCTAATTCACAAGGTTTAAAAGAAGAAGTGCCAAAAGGAATTAATGTTATTTGCTGGGCTTATTGTTCAGCTGCTTCTTTCTCTATAACACAAATGTGCTTTGTTTACTCCCCAATTGGTTTGGAAAGAAAGGGCCGACTAAAATCAAACAGTCAGGGACGCACAAAGAAAACATGGAAAAATACCTGAGAGACAAGAAAGAAAAGTGAGGATTTACCTTGTCTCAGTCTATTATGCAGACATACAGATAAATAAACAGCCCACTCTGTTCAAAGGAAGAGCACACATTCTACATGTAAAAAGAATCTACTTTCAGGTCTCTGTCTCCCAAGCTTTTACGACCAGCAACAAATCTTGGAGCACAGCCAGTATGATTTGTTCCGAATGATTAAATTGTGTGCAGTTTGTCATTTACTTCCTGTGTCAGCAAATAATTCTATATCTGTGCATCTTACAAACATTCAGGACACTGATGTCAGCAAAGTTACCTGTGTCTTTAGAGATTAACAGATACAGGTTTTCAGTGCCCTTCGAAGTTACAATCTAGTGAGATGAACACAGTGAAAGAAAAAGGCAGGGAGAAGTGGAAGTGATGCACAGAGGACTGATTTAGCAAAGTCTTTTCTGTGAAAAATTACTTTGCTCCTGCTTTAATTTTACAAGAAGATTGTTTTCTTTTCTTTTTTTTTTCCTGCAGTTTTCTGGACAAGATTTCAGAAGTGGTTTACCATTGCCTCCTTCCAAGGGCTGAGAGAGAGTGACTGGCCCAAGGCAACCCTGCTGGCTTTGTGCATTTGAGGATTAGAACTCATGGTCTCTCTGTTTCTAGCCTAGTATCATAACCACAACTCCCAACTGGTTCTCCCATAATCTTGTTACTGAGGCTTTATATTGACACAATAGAGGTTTATAAAGGTTACAGAATACAACATTTATAATATGCAGGAAGAAGTGGATGCCAATGGCATAGTCATAAAAAACGCAATAACATTTAAGAAGAGAGATAAAGGGCAGCCACTTTTGGTTGGTAAAAATCCTCCAGGTATGGATTGTGAATTTTAGATCACAGGAACCATACTACATAATTATACATTAACTCAGGGAGTAAAATATTGGTGGTTGATTAACAAATGTTTTTACATGCCTTCTCCCCACTCATACAGATAACATAATAACTGACCCAGACTTCGGCACATCTGCCCAGATGACTCTTGGTAAATATCTCCCTCAGATATTGTCTCAGTGCCATACTACCAGTACTGCAATTATTTTTAAACATTAAAATTTTAATTTTATAGACATTGTTTTTAAAAGTATAGCCTCAGCCACAAAACAGTTTCCTGCAATCAGAAAATAACTTTTAGCTGTATTAGATATTTCTGTTGACGAAACATGAATAGGCAGAAAATTTACCCCATCCATATTTTTGTAGAGTTTCTGAGCAGAAACCATTTTAAGTGTAAAAACTGCAGACTTCTGTCATTTGTTTAATAAACTGGTGGGAAGTATATATATAGGCTGGAATCTATACTGAAATGTAACACTGAAATGCCCTGAATGCAGTACCTGCCTGTGAAATCATAAATGTACATTCAGTCTTAATTCAGCAATTGACTGAATGCCAGTTTTCTTATTCTGTATATGCTCCTGTACTGAAACCAAACCTTGTGTTTTGTTATGGTGATACCCAACAACTCTTGCATGTTTTTGCAAAACTGTTTGGAGCAAGCCATCATGGATCTATTTCTTTTGGTTGTCTTGAGATGATAGACACAGAGATAATATATGCTTGTCAGTCTCTTATAAGCATAATTGAAGATTTTCAGAATGCATCAACATGATATTCAGGAAAATAAAGTGAAAGAAACTAGGAATTTAGAGTTGTGAGGTACATTCTAATAGCCACTGGGAAAGGAAGAAAGAGAAACTGGAATTTGATTTCAAGGACTTTTCTTCCATAGTACGTTTCTTCATCTTGAAGTTGCTGTGGGGTTCAGCATGGATCCTTGTAATAGTGATAATTAAAGCATCCCTTCTGGAATCAATAATATCTTCAGAACAGAATGGAGTTTTTTTTAAAGAAATGTTTTCTCAAAACTTCTGTGCCACTGAACCCAAAACAACTTTTAGCAATTCACATTTCTCATTTGCTATTACCTGGAATGGAATGGGAAAGAAAAGTTACTTCTATTTCTTCATTTGCCCTGATGCTGTTCAACACTCTTTTTTGCTGCTACTTAATTAAAAAAATGGACGTATCGAGGGCAATTAAGCAATTATTAGCAGATAAATCTAACTCACTCATTTCAGGAGAATTCCCATGATTTGAAATGTTTGGACTTAAGCTCTTAGTTCTAATCTCATATCTTGAACTTTGCCCTTCAGTTACTCCCAACCCATTGTTATCCCTGTCAGCTTTGATTAGCCAGTGACCTATACATATACTTGTGTTTGTGCAGTCCGGTTATACTATTTGTTTTTTAAATCTATCACAATTCTGCCTTCCTCCTCGACCTGAATTTCACTAATAGAGCTGTAAAAATTAACTGAGATAACTTTTATTAGCTTGTTTTTTTCAGGTACAAATGCAGTGGGACAAGATACACCCTTGACCTGACCCCTTTTTGTCAGTGACTCCCATCATGTGACCATGTAAACATAAGTCAGTACCAATGTCTAAATAACGTTTAGTGGAAGAATTGCTTTGTGAATCAGCCTTTGTGTGTGTGTGTATGTGTGTGTGATTGACTAGACTTGGCAGGGATAGAATTATATCCAATCAAAGGAAAAATAGCTATTCTTTGGGAACACTATAGCTTTCATCATCTTTCAGGATGAACATCAGCTAAAAATAAAATGTGTGGCAGACATTCAGTGCATAGCATGACATTTGTTCCCCTACTTTGCTCCCTGGAAAGGAAAGATGTTCATCTGAGCAAAACTGAATCAGACAACAGAAACTATGACTCCATATTAGTCCAGAAACCACTTTAAAAAGTCCCAGATTCAAACTTTGGAGTTGGAAACTTGGTAGATTTTGCCAGACATGTTGACAATAAGAGATTACTTTGGTGTTTTGACTTAATATATATTCTTCTACACATGCTTTGAAGAATCTCTCCATATGACAATTTCTATATGGACATTCATTCACATGAAATAATAATGATAACTACAGTAACAACTTAAAGTGCAAAGTAGGATGGGTACTAAATACTGTTTTATGGGGATACTATCATGATTGGGCAATCACAGCCATCTACTGAATGCTTTAGACTATAATATTCAGCTCAGTTCTAGAAGCAGTAAGTATATGGTAATTGAATGAACCTGTTCCTTCAAAAGTTGTTATGTATTTCATTATCGGTGATTAATATGGAAAAAAAGGTTAACTTTTAGACAGGGTAAAACAGTATAAAAAGTAATTTTAGAAACTATGGCAATATTGGTTCTTCCTTCTAAGCAGGCAAGACCAGTAGCAAGGATGGCAATGATATTTACTTGGATAATTCAGGAAAGACAACACCATTGAGGGCAGCCATAAACTAATGAGTAGATGGAGCCAGTCAGTGAAAGCCATGCTTTCTTTGTGCATGAGTTGCTCTCTTCACATACTAAACATTAATGGCAGCATTTTTTAGTGCATCACTTAAGCAAATATCAAGAGCCCTTTAGGGAAACATCATTTTATATGATTGACTCCTAGTTCTAAAATAGCTTAGGAGAAAAACACTTCAAATGTGAAACTTAGTATCTATGCTTGATATGAGCCTACCAGCTGAGCCCATAGCTAATTTATGTTTCTAGAAGTCTTATATCCAGCAATCTTTTCTTCTTTGCATTTAACAGTAACTGATTGATTGATTGATGATTGGTTGATTGATTAAACTTATTGTTTTGGGGACTGCATCAAAGATCAAATAAATCCTAGCCTAGAAGAGGCTAGAACCCTTCTGTTCACACAAGAGGAGAATTTCAGAAGGATCTGTGTGGCTTACATATAAAACATGTTTGTCAACCCTTTGAGGTTATGAAGATCAAGGAACAGATTTCATGGGAAGACTAGAACTAAGCTTCATTGAGATAGGCTATGTTAACAAAATCTTGTAAGTGTGATTGTGTTTTTCCTCCTCTCCTTCTTATACTCTACTGAGTCAGGGAGAAGATAGTCTGAATCTCTTCCTAATACTTCCTCATTTTAGGGCTCAAAGAATGTTTCTGCCCTTTTTGTTTTTTTGTAATGGCTTGTATTTCCCCAAGGCCATCTCCCTAGTTGTCTGCAATATTTAGCCAGGAAGTAATACATCAGTTGAGGAGGGACATACATGAAAGCTATCTTGATGTTACCTCTTCCTTCATGAACCTTTCTAGTCATTAAAAGCATAGGAGATATCCTTCTGAAGATGTCCTTCCTGTCTGAGGTTTGTTTATCTGGCAAACAAAAATGTATTGATTGTTGCTTTTTGTCACTACTCTACCATGCTTTAGAAGAGTTGCCCTCATGTAACTCTTTGGTCAGACCTCAACCTATTCATTAGTATTTGTACTAGATTTAACTCACTTTTTTGAATTGATATTTTGTATTCTGCATTTTATTTTATTGTAATCTGTCTTGTTCCACTAAATAGGCCAGATATAAATCACATGAACAAGCAAAGAAGCTTTTTTTCCTCTCCATGAAGCTAAAATGCCTTGAATACTGAATAATACCAATCATTTTTTTCTTTTGTTATTTTAAGCCAGACTGAAGAAGTCTTTTGTACAAAGTCTTATTTTTGTTATTATTTACTTATTGCTGCTGCTGCTGCTGTTACTATCAGTCAGTCTCTTAGTTTTGCCCTTGAAAGAGCTTTCTGTAGTTAGACAGCATCACTTCAGCATTGGTCCAAAGAGCAATGAACTGGTCAGATCAGCAAGTGACTTTTTTTATTCACTAACATACTGGATGACTGATGGGAGTTTCTAACAGCATTAAGACTTTAAGCTCTTGGTACATGGATTTACATTAGACCCTTCATAGAAAGGGAAAACTTGCTAATCCTTCAGCTGTTCAGACTTCTCACAAGACAAAATAAACCATTACAGAATTGAGTTTGTATATTCAATTTACTATTTCTCAATAATTTCTTGATAAGGAATAATAAACTTAGATCATAGTGAAAATGAGAAATGAGAACTATCACACTTCACTTTACATTGGTACTTAATTTATCTATTTAAAATACCTCATTTTTGAAGTTGATAATCATTGTCATTTATTTTTTTGTCTTGATTTTAAACAAGTTCATGGGAGTTCAGGGCCTCATTAAACTCAAAGTTTACTTCTGAATAAATTATATCAATAAATTATATCAATAAATATGTTTATTTATTTATTGGAAGGGAGGGTTCTTGAAAAATAAAATGTGATAGACAAATTCTTTATCTCCTTGGATTAAATTTTGAGAGTTGAATTTAATTTTGAAAATAACATATTTGGTCTATTCCCTAATATCAATTTCACAACTTGAGAGAGGTTACATTTAAATTCAGGACTAGCATTCAGACATCTTCATAACTGAGTGAAGATTTGAACTTGTTCAGTAATTTTAGATCCACATAGCATCTATCTGAATTTATGTATAAACATTAAAACATTTTTTCAAATATTATTATAAATACTGCAAAGCTGTGAAGATTTGGGTTTTTTGCAAGTTGTTACAACTTGAGTTTTGGGAGAATAACACAAAGCTAAATATTATTTTAAAACCCAAACATACAGATAGTTTACAACAATGTAAAATATAGAAAGCTTTGAACATATGTGTACCAAAGGAATGACAGGTATACAATAAGAATCTGAAATCAACCTTATACTTCCCTATTTTACTTAGAAGGATACAAATGTGCATAATTTTGTCATGATGACATTAAGGAATGTTTATAATATAAAGTAATTCTAAAGCTAGAAAAAGAAAAGCGTTGATAATAAAATGCCAACATAAAGGATTTCGTCTCTGAATAAAGAAGTCTTCAGCGAGAGATTTTTTGAGTCAGAAAAACTGTTTTAGAACTTTTGAGTGGGAATATATAATCCAATTATAATAGCCAATTATTTGCTGAGAATTATCTAAAATGGGCATCTTCTGGCCAGTAATATTACATGATCTATTTTTATTTCACAGGATGTTTTTGAGTATACGTATATATTTAAATCTCTTTTAAATCAATGAGGTTTTAAGATATAATTCTATTTATTCATTTCAGAGAGACATTACCAAATAGATAAATACACTATTGCAATCAAAAAGCACTTTGGCAGAATTGTGCCAATACTATTTATAAACTATATCCTTTATATTTGTGACCATGTTTATTGATTTTTGCTTATTGTTGTAATATCAGATTATTACATACAATCCCAAGATAATTCATTATTTTATATTATTTTATTTTACATCCATGTCACCCATCAGATTCGTAAAAATGTTATTCCATTTGAAATAAAGCTTTCAGATATATTGAGCAGGATATCTCAACTTTATCCACTAAGACATGAGATTTCAAAGCTTTGTGGATACAGATGAGCTTCTTTTTTTGCATTACACTTCAAACAGATGTGTCAAATGAATAGTAAGCCCAACTTGGAACCCTTGAAACTACTGCCAGCATTTCTCTTCAACCATGCAAGAATCTCTTGAAGTCTAATCATTACTAAGCAACCATGGCAATGGTATTGTAGGTCTGCATGAAGTGTTCTCTCCTCAGCTTGGCTCACTTTCTGCATCTTTAATTACAAAATGAGAAACTGTTCAACAGCCATGTGCAAACTTTCCCTTATTTAAATAGGGCTGAGATTTTCAGGGATCCATGTATCATAATATCCATTTTTCCTGCCCACAAAGTAATACTATTGAGATAAAGGTTAATTAGAAGTGAAAAAAAAACCTCATGGGCTGAATCAATCAATAAAATAAAGAGCCTGGGGTTGTGCAGCTGTCATCAAATATACACAGATGAAACATAGCTTTCAGTTTTTTAGTACTGTTTAGTAGTGTCAGTTGTTCCTCAGACCAAAAAAAAATCAAAATCTGTATTTCATAGAGCATGTGATTTCAGTATACAGTCATTTGAAGGTTTAGGGCATTCTTCATGCACATGTTTTTTCTAACTTTTAAGTGAAGAGATAAAAATGTATAGAGACAAATAGTCTTTGCACCACACACCCAGCTTTTTTGTTTGTTCATTTTCATTCAGACTAGGCCTCATTTACTGCTGGATTTGTGCTGGATCCTTCTGGAGTACCTCCGAGTTGTTAAGTGACAATCTAAAAGCTGATTTAGGATTAGGATAGCTTAACCAGGTGAACCGAGGGCTTCGCTTTGATTGGATAGAAAAGCTGGTGCTGTGCTTGGAAGTCCATCTTGTAATACTGAAAGGCTTTATCAACATCCTGCGAGGAGTGTATTCAGAATAGGTGGCAACAAGAATCTCGCTAATCAGGGAAGGATTAGCTGGGCTCAGAGCAATGCTGCGTCTAATTCCTTTTTCATGACGCTCTCCATGCACTGCAAAATGATCTGGTACAACACCACCACTACTATAAATATTAGATGAACCTCTCCAGTGCTTTAATTAGCACTTTCTAAGGGAGTTGAACGTTGAGCAGGTAGAAATTAAGAAGAAGCATAATTATTACAAGGTTTAAAACTTACTCTAATTTTTGGTGTCCACTGTAATGTTGCGCCGTTCTCTTTTTCTGAAGGTGTTCTGAGCAGCTGCAATTTACTTCATTAAGGCACTTTACAACACAGAGGTGATACTGTTCACCTCACCGAGATGAAGAAGCATTGCAAAATTAATGCAACTGTAGTTGCCTTGCATGCTCTGACTGCCTTCTCTGCACAGAATCCTCTTTTTGGCTACTGGGTGCCTTGGCAAAAAGAGTCAAAACAACATGCAGCGAAACAACACGGAAGGGTCATTTTCCTTAATAAAGGGGGCTGCGATGCTTCAATAAGCAGCTCTGGAAGAATTTGTCTGAAGCCACCCTTTGAAATTTTGCACAGCATTAGCTAGCTGGTATCAAAGTCTCCTGTTAAGATACTTATTAAAGTAACTGATTTCTTGATGATACTAACCCCTCAGGGATATTTTCCTTTGGGGTTTATGAAATATTTAATTGCTAGTTGTTCACTGGATTAATCATTTACTATGTTGGGAGGGGGGAAGCAGAAGATTACATCAACGATATAGTGTAAATTAATAAATATGTATAATGAAAATGTGGATAGTACAGTCCTCTGAGTTTGCTTATGAATTTACAATTTGGGGCATAGTTAAAATCAATAATCACAAGAGAAGACATTGTGCAATAATGCTAAATCCAAGTGTTAAAAATTATTTTATTATGTCTTCCTTGTGATGCTATTGCCATAAATGCCATATACTACCATATATGTATATTTGTCAGTATATCTCATTTTTCATTTTCAAAGACTATTCAAGATTCCACTCCACTCCCAAAACATATGTGATGTTTTAATACTGCTTTTGAATTTCAGATCAAAAGTTACATAAAGATCAACATCATAACTATTCTATCCTACATAAGTATAAATTCAGTTATGCATGGTATTGTTGGGGCACATTGGCCAAGCAGTTAAGATACTGGGCTTGTTGGCTGGAAGGTCAGCAGCTTTGCAGTTAAAGACCCAAGTGCCCCAGCTTCTGCCAACCTAGCAGTTCAAAAGCATGTAAAAATGCAAGTACATAAATAGATACCACCTTTGGTGGGAAAGGTAACAGCATTCCATGTGCCTTGGCCACAGAAGTGTCTTCAGACAAATGCTGGCTTCCTCAGCTATGAATTGGAGATGAACACTGCCCCCTAGAATTGAGAAATAGAATAGAATCAGAATTGAGAAAGCCTTTTGGATTAAAGGTGAAACGTCTTCGACTTGAGAGAAATCCAGTCCAGATGCCTGTTTTTAAAACTTTGTTGCACTGCCCCCTAGAGGTGACCATGACTGGCAGAGAAACTTTTACCTTTATTATTTATTTCACACACAAACAGGTAAATCATCACCATAAGTTCCCATGTACACACTAGCTCCATTTCATTAATAAGACCATGTCACCTAACCCTGAGGCAATTAACCATGTGCTAACAGAACAGAGTCCATTCAGTGACTTTTAATTTTCCTTAGTATCACAAAAGAGACTTTGTTTTAATTTTTTTAAGATCAGGACATAGATTTGTGGTTGGGAAAAACTAAAGTGTAGACCTTCAAATAGAAGGTATTTATGTAATTCATCCTCCCCACTTAACACTTTTTAGCTCTTTTGTATGGCCACTGGGAGTGAAAAATAAGACAGTGACAGAATACCTAGAGACTAGAGCTCTATTATTTTCAATTTCTCTAGGACTACATTTCTGATTCAGAAATCAGAAGAGAAAGTCAAGACTCAACCCTATGATTTTATTTACATAACACATCTGATCTGGAAAGTTAGCTTAACTAAAAACAGCTTGGAGTTATTTCAAACTATAACTAATTTCATTTAGATTCTTTTTCAGGATAAATTAGCTTATGCTGTTTGACACCCTAACTTTTCTCTTCCAATCCAGATAAGTATGTTGTGCTAGTAGCCATTGTCAAAATGACAGAAAAAAATACCTTTAATTTCACAGAATTATAGAGTTGGAAGGAACATCAGGTTGGATGGTTAACATTCATTTAAAGTACCCAAAAGTGAAAACCCAAAATGAAAACTTCATGACTCCTGTTTTCCTCTGCTGTCTTACCTTTTTCATCCTGATTTAAAATAAAATAAATATAAAATCATGTGTTTGAGAACATGAAAAGTACAATGTGATTAAATTAGATTCTGTTTTATATACTGTCAAACATAGTACTGAAAATAGTTATATCCCAATGATCAAATACATTATTAAGGAGAAAAATCTGATTGTTTTAATGCAATTTAGTTCAGAGTGTTAAGTGTTTCATCCACATAAAATTGCCATCATATAGGATTCCACCTATATATTCCTGTTGTCTTAGCACAAATCCAGATCTCTGTATTTTACATTTCTATTTTTGATATCAAAGTCATGCTCATTTCTATTTCTTTTAGAATAAACTTGAATGTGAGCTGCTTTAAGTAGTCTCAGTCATCTATAGCCATATAAGTTTTATGATAAATCTCCATCTCGGTTTTCCAAAATAATGCACACTAATTTGGTTCGTGCACCATCTTGTATGTAAATTAAAAAGTCAGAAAGAGAAATACAGATGTAATATAAATTCTACACTTGAAAATCTTTTTACCGATTTACATATGGTCAATGTATCTAACACTAGGAATATAAAAGCAGAACAATGGTATGACTCTTGGTAACTTTATTTCAGGTAAGAGAAGAGGTCGTGATTTCATTTGCTGTCTTCTGGCTTCCTTCGTTGGGTTCCGCAGTGTTTTCATGAATGTCAACCTTTGGAGCTAATCTCTTCTTTTCCTATTTTCACCTGCCATGCATTTCATGGTTAAAGTTGCTTTCAGAGCACAAAGAGAACCCTTTTTTAATCTTTCTGTTCCAATATCCATCTATGTAGACTTCAGATAATGTGTCAGAGGACTTCCATTTCTATCACTTCATCCATGATGAATGAAGTTCTCCATCTAAACAAATAAGCCCTTCAGAGAACTCTCCTGGACAGGGCTGTTAATCCCAAGAGCCTGCCTTATCACTCTGCTTCAAGGGTTGAGGAAGTACAGTATCCCTGCACTGCCTGGCTCTTACATAACACCAGGCAAATGCTGAAACCTAACAAGCAAATTGCTGCGTGGGTGGGGGCTTTCTACCGCTGCTCTTGCAGGAACAGACACCTTTGCTGAGCCTGCATAATTTGGTTTTGCAGCCGCCCAGTCACATATGCAACGTGTGTGATTAATGTCATTAATAGCACATTGACGCATCTGAATTATCTCTTTTGTCAGTCCTTGAAGCTTACTTTGTTTTATTAGTCTTTTCAGAGCTTTTAGAACTATCCTTTCATTCACTTAATCTATTATAATATGTAATACTCTAGTGGAACTATAAGTAAATACAGAACTAAAATAAATATGTAATCCTCCGCTATCTCTTTTTTGCCTTTCTCTTCACTGATTTTACACTAACATTTCTTCAAGGCAGGGATCTGTCTTTCTGGAAATGACATTGATTGTGCTATGAAATAGCTAAACCCAACATGGCTCCTTTAATGAGTTTGAGGCTATGTTTTAGGGACGTATAAATGTGACATTCTTGTTAAACTGAACATATATTAAAGATGGAGAAATCCATCCATTATCATTCCAAGTCAATTTTTGGATCTATTTAATCATCAGTTCTATCCAATATGCATCTCCATCTGAATTTTTTTTTAAAAAAATGAAAAACTGTGTTAATGTCTTTACGTTTAAAATACATTTTTGCAGATTTTTTCTACATTTCACATGTTTGCATATAATTTCTCTCAACTTGGTCATAATGTATATTACCTTCTTTATTAGATTCATTTTTACCTTCAGTTTCTCAGACCACTGTATTCATAAAATATGAACCTAAAATGCCTATTATGTTAAAATTTGGAAATTTTGTTCAACTTCTGTGCTTGTGGATGATATGAAAAAGCAGCATAAAGGTTTTTAAATCTTCTGTATTAGATTTTTGAACATTTCCCTGAAATAACCTCCTTTTAGAATCTTAATATCTATCTAGCTTATAAAGACTAGGATAAAATCAGGCCCTGGATAGAATATTAATTCTTTGAATAGAAAAAGTTTCTGTGCATGAATTGGTTTAATGATTTTTGTCCACATCCACTCCTGGTACAGACTTGCCTGTTTTACTTTCAGAATTAAGTAGTTAATAACTGCTATTGGGAAAATAAAATAAATTGTGTAGCTGTCTTCTGCACGTGAACTCAGAAGAGAAGTCTGCAGCTTTTAGAAATTGTGAATTTCTTAAAATATCAAATTGTTGCATGAATTACATAAGAACTTCTGTGTTTACATAAATAATTCACAGATTTCACATTACATGTGATTATTGATTTGTAATGCATCTATTAAAATCTGTTTTTTATACATCTATTAAAATCAGTCTAAAAGTAAAGATTATTTTCACAGCAGCAAGCCAGTCATCCTGCAAAACTAAGGACTTTTTAAGCACAATGAAGCATTTCTGAGGATGGTGATTTCAGAGAATAGTACTGGTAATTTGGTTTGAATTAATTCCCTGTTCTGTCACCCAGGAAGTTGCTCCATTCCAACTAATTGTAGATCTGGCTCCAGTAGGTGCAAATGAAGTCATTGGAGTGGATCTATATTTGGATAATTATTAGACAAGAGAAAACTGTCAACAAGCTCATTCTAGCATTGTAGTAAACATTTTAAACCTCTATAAAATACAACTTTTGGGAGTCAAGGATAGTTTTATTAGGGTTGTTCATCTAAAGTCAAGAAAGGTTATGTGACAGTGTTATTTATTCCAAAGGGTTTTTTTTACTTACTGTGTATGTTGTTCTTAAGAACACATTGTAGTGAAAACGAAAATGTGTATGTGCGGAGCTTCGAAACATCGAAAAAAAATAATCATGTGAAACAATAATAACACTGACTTATTAACTTCAGTATGTAAAATGAATGAATTAATACTCATTATGAAATGAATTTGTTCTCTTCCATCTGGTTTTGATAAATATTACATTCTTTGGCTTTTGCATTCAGACAAAACTACTCAAATAAAGATAGTAACTCAGATCACCTATAGACAATGATGGACCACACTTTCTTCTCCTGGAATCTGCCTACCTTTTCTTCTGTCCCTTCCTCTGTTTCTGTTTCTTATCTGGCAGGTGTTTATTTCAGCAGTAGCTATTGGACAGATGAAAAGCATTTTAACTATTGTGTTCATAGGGCTTATGTGAGACAGTTTGCTGCCTAAGGTAAGGGGAAATGGTTAATTCTTCCATTCCTTCCAAGGTGTGTGTTATCTAAATTAGGCAATCAGCAGTTTGAATGTTTTCTCATCTTTCTAGCATTTTCCTATTGTTGCTGTCACCATTCCTTCCTATGGTTTTATCTGAATTTTTATCAAAATCATCTGAATTTGCAGTTTCTTCCTCAATACCCATCCAACCCAATCCTATCAAGGATCCACTCATTTATAATTATATATTTACACCAAATTGTTTTTTAAAAGCATGTTTTATTCAATATATAGTTATGTGAAGAAGAAAGTACGTTGTACTGAGGATATATTTACCCACCTTTAAGAACTGCTAAGGACCAGATGATTTTTAATATCCTGATACGTAAAACCATAGAATTCAAAGAGGGGTGTACTTTCTTTTTCACATGACTGTAGTTGGGAAACACCCAGTCAAGTAAGGAGGAAGGATCAAGCAAGGAATTAACCTTGAGTCATTGTGAACCACAAGAGATCCAGAGGTGAAAACCCCCAACAGACCCTACGGAACTTTATCTGTCAGTTCTCAAGAGAAACAAGCAGTTTGGGGAGATTCCTGTAATATAGGCAGAATATAATAAAGTAGTTAGCTTGCATTCTATCTGTGTGGGTCTGGTTACTTGCACATGACAATATAGTGTGAAATAACAAGAGGATATATGACTTAGAAAAATGTAACAAGCAGTTTGTATGAACTGGCTAAACCAGCTAGTTAACACTCCTGCATTCCTTGTTTAAAAGCTGAT
>JANHZU010004384.1:47488-57506 GCA_032468055.1 Acrochordus granulatus
TGAAGTGGCCACAGTATTTTAATCCTTTGGGAGCTGTAGTGTAATCCCCATCCCAGATGCTCTTTCTCTTCTTCAGAGAAAGAAAGAAATTCCCAGGAAATGATAATATGGAGGCTAGGCTGCTTATATGTTTGTTTAATTTCTATACCCCCCATCTCAGTCAGTACTCTGGATAGCTTACAGTTATACAAATATAAAAAACATTCAACATTAAAAACAATAAAAATGACAAAGTTAAATATTTGGATGGAGATATTACATCAGGAAATGGAAGGTGAAACACAATTAGGCGTTGAAACTTTTTATTCTCCATCTTTAAGCTTTGATCTTCAGCCTCTGAACCCTCAATAGTACTACTGCAGGAAAGAACTCAACTAGAGAAACAAAGGTATGGATAATAGAGGAATATGAAGCTGCAGAGCTGGCACTATCAACAGTATAAGACTGATTTACAGGCTTTCATTTTCAGCTATTAATCTACAGAAAACTAAGAGGAAAGAGTTTTAAATTGAGGAAAAAAGAGACTGGGGTTGGAAGATCAATTAAACATATTTCCCCTTGCTTGATACATATATTTATTTCAGTTTATTTTTACTGAGAAAGTTGATGTTGAATTTAATTCATAAATTAATGTCATGCTATCATTCATATAAATGTCATATGTTATTGTGCTTTTCTTGATTTCTAGGCAAAAACGAAGTGTGAATAACAACTGATGGTAAGACTATTGACCATGGTTTCAGTTTGCTAAATGCAGAAACTAAACTAGAGTTCCACTTTATCTGATGAGCTCTGGCAGACTACTACTTTGGCATACAAAAGGACTCATGCTGCTATAACTGAGAACTTTCTTTGTGAGCCAGTTAATACATTGTCAGTGTCTGTGACATTTTTCAAAATTCTTGCAGATAAGCAAGGTTCATAGTCCAGATGTATTCATATGCATTAAAAAAGAAATATATTTTCCCTAATACCTAGTCATGCTTTATCACCCTGACATTAGATTACTATAATGCACTCTAGTTGGGATTTATCCAGAAACTATTGTTGGTACAGAATGCCACTTGCTGCTTACTGTAGGTAAGAATGGCAATACTGCATAACACTCACCTGCAGAAATTACATGGGTTGCAAGAAGGCTTCCGAGTAATTTAAAGTGTTGATTTTAACCTATAAATCCGAATATAGTCTGGGACTGGTAACCTTCAGACCCATCTTTTTAGAACAATATTCAAGGTTTGGACCTTCTCTCGTTGAGAGACAGGTGGAATATTTTGGACTTGTTTCCAGTGTTTTCTAAAAGGAATTTTAAAATGATTTAACATAAAAAAGAATTACCATCTTATGGAAACATTCTGCAGGTTGGAGTTGGACAACATTCCATCACTCCTTAATTTTGCGAAACTAAAGCAAAAGATAAAGCAGAAGAGTTTCCCATTGTTTCTTATGGTAGGGCCCTCAAAACTGTTTCTATTATTATTTTGTTACAACATAGAACAATCCATTCTCTTTTGTACAGAGTTGGAATGAAATTTAATTCCATTTTGCACATGCTGTACTACAAATATGAATTTAAATTATAGACTCTTATTACCATTTAAGCACACACCCATGTTGTATTGCAAGGGATTGGCCAATCCATGTCTGTATGTCTAATGTTTGTTATGCTTAAATTGTTAGTTAAGGACTGTAGCTTTTGAGTTATTTTTAAATGTTCAATCATTGTTGTCATGCTTAGAAACTAAGATCTGCAAAACAGCAGCTAAAGTAAACAGCAACAAATAGTTCAGAAATAACATTTCAGCTGGTTTACATAGTAAGTGGCAGCAAATATCTGATCATAGAGATTATTTAAACAAGTTAAACAAAGTTATACCTGATTACCACTTGAATGAAATACCATTAAGAAATCCCAGAAATGTAAACTAGACAGAGAATTTTAAAAAAGGAAAAGAAAAATCTCAGTAATCAAAAGCAAAAAATCATATTATTGCCAAGAAAAATACAAAGATTGTCCAGGCATTCAACAAGAATCAATCTCAACTGGAGCAAATCTTATTTAACCCATTACAAGGATTATAAACTAATATTACATTTTTATTTTGTTTATTGTCTAAAAAAAGAAAATTGGTCTTCATTGTTTTGTCTGAAAATAACCCAAGTATTGTTTTATTTTACATTGTTTACAGATTAGCAAGTATGGTACAAACAAGTTATCTTCTGATAATTTACCATATTGGTTTTCAAAAGAAATTGAGACATCTATGTTAGCCCCTTCATATATTGCAACTTGATTAAGGCTTGAATTCAAAGTACCGATATGGGAAAATGACAGCATTTTTTCTCTCAGTAACATCCTTCTGTATGCATACATTTTCCATTGTTTCTGCAGAGCAAGCAAAGCGAGGACACTTTCATTAACATGGCATTACTGCAAGTTAGCATTCATTAATTAGATGAAGTTGCCTTTTCTAGTCTTATGATCATCTAGCAGCTGGACAAGAGGCATTCACGGTAATATTGATCAAACAGATTATTGGATTCAGAACAGATTATGCAAATTTTATCTGCCTCTGGATTAAGAAGAGAAAAAAACATGCAGTTTCTCTATTTTGATAAGGCAAGATCTGAGATATTTAACAGAACAGAAGGTTTTGAAAAACCTAAAAGATATAGATTGTAAATGAATAATTCCTCTTTGCTTTCTCTATTTTTTTCTCCTCTCTAGCTTGTCCGCTGGTACAATTCTCTTTATTTGTGTACCAAAGAGGCATTTGATGGAAAAGGGGAAATCCAAAAGAAAATTTATTCACTGCTTTCCAATTATTAGCCAAGTACCTTTTGCCTACCTTTCAACAATCATTCTTATTATTCTGTAGAAAGATCAGAAGAATAAAGTTATTAACTTCATCTTGATTATCTACATAATTAAGTTCTGGAATAAAGTACATGCATAGATTTTGATAATATCAACTCTTTGGCTTTCTTTCTAAACACCAGGAATATCCTCCTACAGAGTTTTCAACACCGAGCCTCCGTGAGGTATGACCTTGGTGTGGTATAGACATTTGGTGAAAAATGAGGTACAGAACTCCATTGGAAAAGGAAATGGCAACCTACTCAAGTATCCTTGCCAAGAAAATCCCATGGACAATAACAAAAGGCTAAAAGATATGAGCCCCTCGGGTCAGAAGGTGTCCAATATGGTACTGGGGAGGAGTGGAGGGCAATTACAAGTAGAAAAAGTGAAGTAGCTGGACCAAAGCCAAAAGGATACCAAGCCATGGATGTATCTGGAGGTGAAAGCAGTGCTGTAAAGAACAATATTGCACAGGAATCTGGAACGTAATATCTATGAATCAAGGTAAACCGGATGTGGTCAAACATAAGATGGCAAGATGAACATCGACCTCTTGGGAATCAGTGAACGAAACCATAAATGGGCAAATTCAGTTCAGATGATCATTTACTACTGTGGATAGAATCTCTTGGAAGAAATGGAGTAGCCGTCATTGTCAATAATAGAGTGAGAAAATCAGTAATGGGTACAGTCCCAAAAATGACAGAATGATCTTGGCAAAATCCAAGGCAAAACATCACAGGAATCCAAGTCTATGCCCCAATCCGTGATGCTAAAGAAGCAGATGTTGATCAGTTCTATGAAAGCCTACAATACTTTCTAAAATTGATGTCCAAAAAGAGATTCCTTCCATCATTAGAATGGAATGCTAAAATAGGAAGTCAAAAGATAACTGGAATAACAACAAGTTTGGCCTTGGAGTACAAAATGAAGCAGGACAAAGCCTAGCAGGATTTTGTCAAGAGAATATGCTGGTCATAACAAATACACTTTTCCAACAATCCAAGAGATGCCTCTACACATGGAAATCACTAGATGTTCAACACCAAAATCAGACTGATTATATTTTTTGCAGGCAAAGATGGAACAGCTCTATACAGTCAGTAAAAACAAGACCTGGACTGTGATCATGAGCTTCTTATTGCAAAATGTAGGCTTAAATTGAAGAAAGTAGGGAAAATCACTGAGTCATTAAGGTATGACCTCAATCATATCCCTTATAAATATATGGTGGAGGTGAAGAGTAGATTTAAAGGATTAGATCTGGTAGACAGAGTGCCTGAAGAACTATGGACAGAAGTGGTAACATTGTATGAGAGGTAGGTCGTAAAACCATCTTAAAGAAACAGAAATGCAAGAAAGCAAAGTGGCTCTCTGATGAGGCTTTATAAATATCTGAGAAAAAAAGGAAAGCAAAAGGCAAGGGAGAAAGGGAAAGATACACCCAAATGAATGCAAATTTCCAGAGAATAGCAAAGAAAGATAAGAAGGCCGTTTTAAATGAACAGTGCAAAGGAATATAGGAAATCTATAAATATAGACTGGAAAAGACTAGAGTTCCCTTCAAGAAAATTAGAGATATCATTAGAACAATTCATACAAGGATGGGCATTATAAAGGACAAAAAATGGTAGGGACCTAACAGAAGCAGAAGAGATTAAGAGGAGATGGAAAGAATACAGAGAAGACCTACACAAAAAAAAGATCTAAATGTCCCTGATAATCACAATGATATGGTTGCTGACCTAGAGCCAGACATCCTGGAGTGTGAAGTTAAGTGGGTCTTAGGAAACATTACTAACAACCAACTAGCGATGGTTTTGATGATGACATTCCAGCTGAATTATTTAAAATCCTAAAAGATAATGCTGTGAAACTGCTGCACTTAATATGCCAGCAAATTTGGAAAACTCAAAGTGGCCACAGGATTGGAAAAGATCAGTTTACATTCCAATCCCAAAGAAGGGCAATGCCAAAGAATGACCAAACTATCATACAATTGCACTCATTTCATACTCTAGCAAGGTTATGGTCCTTGTGATGAAAAAAAAAAGTTCTAACAAGCTGGTCCTGATTTTCTGTTGTTTACTATATCCGTAATCTTCAACCAATTTTGAATTTTATGTTGATAGAACATGGAACATTCAACCCATTTCATTTTTTCAGTACAAAATAAATTAAAGGCATCTAAAAGATTAAAAAAATTAATCACTCCCAATTTGAGAAAGAGTTAGACACCAAAAGTCTCCCAATGCAATTCAAATATCCCAGTACTGGACTGGAAACACTTGATGTTGTTAATCCATAGTATCTGTTGTAAAATTGTAGTTTAGGAAAAATATTTCTATCAGTAAATTAAAATCAGTAAATTAAAATGTTTGTGAAGTTGAACTTGTACCTGCCTTCTCATTATAAGTCTTGAATCTATTAAAATATTATTTGTGAATCTATATTAAAAAGAAAGAAAGAAGCTAAAACTGTGACAAAAAATAATGATTTCAATTAGGAAATAATTACATACAAAGAGATAGCAGTATTGACTATAACTGGCATATTTTTGCTCTATATAATAATATCTATGAATTTTCCACCCTCAATAGATATAGATACCTAAGTCTAGTAGACTGGTGTAGTCTGGTGATATGATATTGATATATGATATTGAACTATGATGGCTGGAAGATTGATGTGTGTTATCACATCAGCTATTTAGGATGCTTCTTAGTGGTTAAGGGCTCGGCTTGCCGGCTGGAAGGCTGGCGGCCCAGGATCGTGACCCAGCATTGCTGCGCAGCAGGGCGAGCGCCTGCTGTTTCACCCCAGCTCCCGCCCACCTAGAGGTTCGAAAGCGCGGGAGCGCGAGTAGATAGATAGGTACCGCCCCTCCCGGCGGGAAGGTAACAGTGTCCGTGCGCCTTAAGGTTTCCAGTCATGCCGGCCACATGACCACGGAGCCGTCCCAGGACAAACACTGGCTCTTCGGCTTGGAAACAGGGATAAGCACTGCACCCTAGAGTTGGTCATGACTGGCAGGGTCTCCTTTACCTTTACTTTTTACTGTAGATTTGAACACCTAGCTTGTCTCCCACCTGACCATCATTGATTACAGTCAAACTACCCATATTCTGAATGTTCTCTGTTTCATTTGTTGGAATCTATAGACACAAGAGGAGGAAGAAAAAGAAGGGGAAGAAGGAAGAGGAGAAGGAGGAGGTCAAATTTTACATTTAAGGTTTAATGCTTTATAAGACCTGATATATTGATGCTCTGTGGGCCTCTTCTATATAAGTGTATTGCACAGATGGCCTGCTGCAATTTATAGGCAGGGTAATTGAACAGAAAAAATAAGAACCACAAGCCTTGACATCACAAAGGATGTAGATGGTTTGGCTGCTTAAGAGGTAGGCATAACTTTTATATGAAAACGTTGCTCCTAAAAGCAGCAGGGTTTTTCTCCATTGCCTAAAGACAGAAAGACATACTTTCTTTTAGTGGCTTCTGGAATCATTTTGTCAAGTCCAAAGTGAACAATTTAATCCATTGTAATTTATACGGTCATGGAATTTTTTTGTGAACATGTGTTGAAGGCAGGACTTGGTTTAAAAATTGTTGGAACAAGTAATTGCTGGACAATTACCATCAAAAATATTAACATAAAAACAAATAACTATTTTATGGTTCTCTTCTTCAAGTTTTTATGAACTATTTACTAAGAACTTGGGAGGCAGCACAAATACTTTTTGTGTCTATGATTTGCCACATTTTTGAAAATATTGTATCAATCCTCTGTTCTTTAGCTTTCCTTATTCATCTTCCAATTTTAAATAAAATTGTTGTTTTACAGTGGACATTTTTGGTTTTAAATGTCATGGTTAAAAGAAGCTTTGTTTGAATTAATAAAAAAGAAGCTTTGTTTGAATTAATAAAAATATTAAATTTAAAAAATCATTAAAATATTTTTGACTTTCAGACTTTCTATATTATTATAGAATAATACAGGGTGCAATAATGATTAAAATACAATAAAATTAAAATAAACATTTTGGGCAGTTCCATATTTTAAAAACTTTAATATACTGCAGAATGATTAAAAACAATCACAATTCTCGTGCATAATACTCTGTTTGTGGAATTGAATATAAATTCAGGGGCCTTCCTTTGAAGTAAAGACATAACTGGAAGAATTGCAGTCTGTAGTAATCTAATTGACTAAAATCATACCGTATGTCATACTAAGCCCAAATCAAACAATATTAACAGTACAGTGCCATTATAGTTTATGAACCATGATTTATGGCTTAGATTTGTGTGAATATTTGTAAAATATGGCGAATATGAAAATCTAATATAATGTATGAATTTGATACAGGGTTAACAAGAATAAACATCGATTTCTAACTATAAGAATAACAAAATGACGAAACATGCTATGGCATTGTGATGCAAGCCCAACTTTCATATTTGTGTTGTGATGATGCAGGCAGAATTAAAAGATAGGGTTTACATTGAAATATGTGAAATTTCAATGGGCCCCCTTGAATTCAGAAGTACTTATTATTGAGTATATTCCACAGTGGTTATGTCACTCATCATATTGATAAAAAATTGAAGGCAGATCTTCATGTGGTTTTTAAACAAAGTTTCTGCAGATGGTTAAATATTTTAATATTTGATATAAATATGTATATTAAATATTTAATATAATATAATTAAATATTATGCAAAACTGACACCGATTAGCTTGATCTGTCTATCTTTATTTGGATAAGGTCTTGATAGAAGATGAGGCCTGGATATGCTAGTTGGAATACAGTATTTCTGAAGCAACAGTTTATTCAGTGCTTCCTACCATCCATTACAGATTTGATGTGATTCTTCTGCCAGTCCATAGACTGTAAAGAAAGAGCAACAGATAATTGCAGCCTACATGTGGTTTGGGGTTTTGCAATTAAAGCTTGTGTGTGTATGTATGTACGTTATGTATGTATGTAAATATCATTTTTTATTAAATCATTAGCATTAAATTTTTACTCTTGTTGATTTTTTAAAATTAGTTTTCTTCCCGTGCTACAGTTAGTTGGAAAAGAGACGAAGAAAACATTTCATAAACTATACATTTCTATCAAAAGAGAACATTTCATAAACTTTACATTTCTATCAAAAATATTTTACTGAATGTCTTTCATCTGTTCTATACTCTTATTCAATTCTATTACATTTCTAGCTTCACACACTAGTTCTTAGAAAATACACATACACATAAGAAAATATGTTTATGCCTCTACCACAGGAGGTCACTCAACAGCAGTTCATACATATCTAAACTTATCCACAACTGAAGGGTATAGGTTCTCTAAAAAAGATTTTGAAACCATATTGGAGAAGAAAAGGTATCCATTCAGACATAATGGATAAATCTTATTAACTATGGCTCAAATATGCCCTGCCATGATCTATTTTTTTCAATGCTTCCATGATGCCTTAGGACTAACATAATGGGTACCGTCACACCACAAACCCCACCTCTTTCATGTATTTTTTGTGCAATATTGTGAAGTATGTAAAAAGGGGGCAGACCTGTTTTATGCAAATATGCTGCTTTTTATTAAAACACTATGGGATTCTTATTATTCTTGGAATAGTTACTTCCTTGATGGAATAAAACAATAAGACATACAGAGTTATGGGCAGAGGCAGAAATATTACTCTTCGGCTAAATTCTTTTTGGGTAGTTGAAAGAGACCTACCTCTGATTTCCTGTCTCCCAGTTTTGTGATTTTCTAGGCTCTCACAAGCTATACTACCAGGGCTTTGGCTAAATCCATTGTTTAGCCCTAAGAATGGTAGACCAGTGCTAGCTTTACATTTAAAATAAAATAATAGTGAAATGATGAAACCACCCCTCCCCAAGCATCCCCAGTTATGAGATTATTTGAGTTATGCCTTTTCAATATTGCACAAAATTACTAACAGGGCAACATTATAGAGGCAGAAAGTAGATTGGCAATATGAACTCATGATAGCATAGCTTTTTGCTGACTCAGGAATAGAAAGATAGCCCTTTAACTCAATGGTAGGTATCAACCATTAGGCCTTTTCATTTGGTAGGAGATACTGGCTATATATTAACACTCTTAAGTTTAGTCAAGGGCAATGGTGCAACCAGAGGGCTAAAGGGTTCTGCCCTTGAACTGGTATACTTATTTTCACTCTCATTAAGACCTATGTGTAAAGGGGAATGAGGAGAGAAGGGAAGAAATGTTGGCAAAAGATCCACAAATGGCATCTCTATCTTGAATTTTGGCTGCCTGAGCTGACTCCTCTGGCTGAAGTAGTAGCTATATCTCCTGCCATGGTCTGTTCTCTACTGACCAACACAGATTGGCTGATTTATTTAAATAAAATGCCATATTTGCTTTTGCTTTTTTCCCCTCTAGTCTGTGGTACATGAGGATATTCATAATCAAGTAAGGAAATTGAAGTGGTTATTTTTACAAAGAAAAATGGAAAGGTTTTGTGACATCAGATTTCAGTAGTGTGGAGACTTTGGGTCAAATTTTCACTTGGTTCAGTTCAAACTCCATCAAATATGAGTCCATTTCTGGTTGAACCATAATATGGTTCTTTGCTTCTTTGGTTAGGGTCAAATGTCTGCCTATCTTACAGAATTATTGTGAGAATAAATAAAAGCAAATATTGGCAAATGGAAAAGAACTGTGTTCATTACAGTATTTACATAATTCTCCTTATACTGCAAAAATTTACTGCTCTGATGATTACAGAATGGGTTGTACATGATAACAAATTATATAATGTCTGTGCTCTGCTGTGGCAAAATAAATAAAATATTACTGGCCCAAATTCCTGGTTGGTCTGTTGATTGCTAACACTATATCTTTGATGACTTACTAAATTGATTGGGCCAACAATTTATTAGGTGCTTCTTCAACTTTTAACTTTACTCTGCCTTTGCAAGGAAACAAATTTTGTCTGTGGTGTGGAAGATGAGTCTGTAGGTGATGAGAGCCATGTGCGCCAAGTCCTCATTTTTCATAACTGTTGTCATTTACAGATATATGACCCTCTTTGCCTAGTTACAGAGAAGGGTGGGGAAATGGGGAAGCAGATAATGTACAGGGTTCAGTAGAAGGAACTCTG
>JANHZU010004384.1:57606-69112 GCA_032468055.1 Acrochordus granulatus
GTGGATCACAACAAACTGTGGCAAATTCTAAAAGAGATGGGAGTACCAGACCACCTTACCTGTCTCCTGAGAAACCTGTCTGCAGGTCAAGAAACAACAGTTAGAACTAGACATGGAACAATTGATTGGTTCAAAATCTGAAAAGGATTGCAACAAGACTGTATATTGTTTCCCTGCTTATTTAACTTATATGCATAGTACATTAAGCAAAATGCTGGGATGGATGAATCAAAAGCCAGAATTAAGATTGCCAAGAGAAATATCAATTATCTCAGATATTCAGATGATACTGATGATTCAGATGAAAGTGAAGAGGAACTAAAAAACCTCTTGATCAGGGTTAAAAAGGAGAGTGCAAAAGCTTGCTTGAAACTCAACATTAAAAAATCTAAGATCATGGCACCAGGTCCCATCAGTAGAAGGGGAAGAAATGGAAGCAGTGACAGATATTACCTTCTTGGGCTCCAAGATCACTGCAGACAATGATTGCAGCCATGAATTAAAAGACACTTGCTTCTTGGGAAGAAAGCTATGGCAAAGCTAGACAGCAAATTTAAAAAACAAAGACATCACCTTGCCGACAAAGGCCCTTATAGTCAAAGCTGTGGTTTTCCCAATATTAATGTATGGTTGTGAAAGCTGGACTATAAGGAAGGCTGAACGCCGAAGTTCCTTTGAACTGTGGAGCTGGAGAAGACTCTTGAAAGTCTCTTGGACTTCAAAGAGATCAAACCAGTCAATCCTACAGGAAATCAACCGTGACTGTCCATTGGAAGGACAAATACTAAAGCTGAAGCTCTAATACTTTGGCTTCATAATGCCAAGAGAGGACTCACTGGAAAAGACTGTGATGGTGGGAAAGATTGAAGGCAAAATGAGAAGGGGATGGCAGAGGATGAGATGGTTAGATAGTATTGTTAATGCAATGGGAATGAATTTGGATAACTCCAGGAGGCAGTGCAGGACAGGGAGGCCTGGCGAGTTGTGATCCATGAGGTCATGAAGAGTCAGACATGACTGAGCATCTGAACAACAGTTTTCATCACAGCTTTTCTGGAGCTTGTCTCAAATTTTGCTCCGATACAAGGGCTGGTCCAAGTTATATTTCTAGTTGAAGAGCATAGCAAACCATACCACATACTTATCTGTGAAGGAGCAAGCTATCTAGACATAGTAATCATGTAGCTCTTCTCAATGCTTCCACTAAGGAAAGTCTAGCAACAGAGAAGGTTCCTTGACTGTAGAACTCTATACATGAAATGCCCTTGTCATCTGCATTAATGTTTATCCATGCCGGGCAAAGACATTTCTGTTTCACCAGCCATTTCTATACTTTTATAACACACCCAGTCTAGTATTTGTTTTATATACTTTCTGCACTATTCATTTATGCACATTATTTTTTTTTCTGAGAAGAATTTTTCTTCTGAATTTTTAACTAATCGTTTTTCACATTTTTAATATTTAAGTAAATTTCTAATCTTTCCAAATAATTTGGGTCAGTAGGCAGAGTACATGTATAAATACTTAAAAGAAATGGTAAAACTAAGATTAGAATGCCACAGAACCTCTTCATTATAAACATTAAAAGTAAAGGTTTCCCTGCCAGTCATGACCAACTCTACAATGTGGTGCTCATCACTGTTTCCAAGCCAAAGAACCAGCGTTCGTCCAAAGATGCTTCCGTGGTCATGGTGGCCAGCATGACAGATGCCAAAGATGCACAGACACTGTTGCCTTTTCTGCCAAAGTAGGTGGTATCTATTTATCTACTTACATTTGCATGCTTTTGAACTGCTAGGTTGGCAGGAGCTGAGGTAACAACAGGAGCTCATTCTGTTGCATGGCAGTGCTAGGTCTCGAACTCGGGCCACCAACCTTCCAGCAGACAAGCCAAGTGTCTTAACCACTTGTGCCTCAGTGCTTCTACTGTAAACATTAAATTACAGTAATAAAATATCAGCATGGGTCTGATTTTTATGAGTTAATTGCCTCATAATGTTTAAAGGTGAAATCGGCACTGACTGATGCTACGGTAATTGGTTAAACATTATCTTTGATGAACATTTCTGTTGTTGCTTCTGTTGTAAAGATTCTATGCATACTTGGGCAAACACTTAAAATGGTGAGTTTACACAGGAACAAAGATTCCATGACAAGGAGAAGCTTGAAAAACTTATTCTAACTCTATTCAAACCTAATCTAGATAACTCTCAGAGCTATCTAGATTCTGGATTCCCATTTCACTTGTACTTTGGTTTTCTTTATATGCTGCTGTTATTGAATGGAGCTCTGAAAAGGACAGCTAATAGACCATTTTGTTAACCAAGAAAAAAACATGTTAATCTGACAGCAGTGAAGATTATCTTTTACTGTAAATTATTCTTTAAGCATGCAAATAGGAAGAAGAATTTTTCAGGAGCGTCTATAGGCAAAAAAAAGAGGAGGGAGAAGAGAGAAGAACCAAAAATATGGAAGGGCTACTGATCGCTAATTCTGATTCTGAGTGCTGATGATTGTGTATCAAGCTACTGAAAGAACTTTATGTGCAATTTGGTATTGGGGTCCGTTGATCTAGTTGACCCATTTTCAGGAAACAAGTAAGGAAGCCAGCTCCCCAGAGTGAGCTCACTGAGTAGAATAAAAACAAACATGAATTTGGCAGGAAAGATCAAGGGAGAGGCGCTCTTTCTTGTTATTGCTTGTTGTTCATCAGAAGGACATGGGGATGAAGGGTGATAATTCTTTTGGCTCGTAGGGGATATTCCATGTTTGTTTTTCTCTGTAAAGATGATAATACATGCTAAAAGTACAAGATTATCTTGACGATATTAAAGGCAAAATAGTCCACACACAAGTTATAAAGAAAGATGGATAATACTTAAATTGGACATAGAAGTCCTTGCAGACAGATAAAACACCAGGAGGCCTATCAGGAGACAGAATAAAAAACAGGAGAAGGTGACTAAGAAATAGACGAATGTAGCACAAAGACTATCTAAATTCTGAAGTTTCAGAACAGATTCCAAGGCTTACCATAAATGGCATAGGGCCTAGTTACTTGAGGGATTGCTTGTCTCCCATAGTATATGCCAGATCACTTTTATCTTGCAGGGTTGGCATGCTCAAGGTTGTGTTGATTAAACAATGTCATATATCAGATCCTGGGAGCATACCTTCTCTGTAGCAGCACCTGCTCTCTGGAATGAGGATCCTCTCAAGATGCAGGTGGCCCTTTAATTATTATTATCAATTCAGAAACAAAGAAAAAAATTGTAGAGACTTTGCAAAGAGATGGATTCCTGCCTTTTTCCAGAAGAAGAGGAAACAATGGATGATCATGTTCAGAGATGAGACTGCAGCACTAATCTGTTTTCCAGACACAGGATCAATAAAAGTGTACTGCTTTCCTGGGGCATACTGTGCATTTGAAATGTGTCAAACAGATTCTGAAGACTCTTTAACTCCACTAATAAATTTTGCTTTTTATTAGTCCACAAAAACAACAATAAAGCCAAGCAAAACCTTGAAGATATTGCAATGGACTTTGAAGTACTGGACAGAAGGGTAAAAGAGACAAGAGTAAAGGTAAAATGTTCTTTATTCCTTCTTGTTGAAGGACATGGGCCATGAAAAGAGAAAGAAGAGGCTTTGAAAGTGAGCAGCTGGCTAGGTGCCAATGGTTTGGATTATTTGTTGATGTGATATATTTCCAAGATGGGAGGTTCCTGACAGGAGATGGACTATTGCTCATAAGCACTGGGAGATGAGTGTTTGGAAAAAGCCTTGCTTTAAAATCCACAGAAGGAAAAGAGACTCCAGTACATAGTGTGATAACTAGGAGGTATGTGGCTATGTAGGCTGTAAATATAGGAAATTAGCTTGTAAATATAGGAAATTAGCTTGTAAATATAGGAAATTAGCTTGTAAATATAGGAAAGAATATGTCAAATGACATGATCCAAGGTTTCCAGTGTCTCCAATCCATATAGTATGAGAAACAAACTGAAAAAAGAGGCATTACTGAAATCTGATAATACGAAACTCATAAATGTAATATAAGGATTAAGGAGTATCACTTATTCAAAAGTAGTATGCCTGACAAAATGGAATGAGAAGTGGCATTATAAAATACCACAGAAAGATAAACTGGAGCATAGTAGCACACGCTAATGAAATTTAAAAAAAAATTTGCTAAATCATATTAGCTAACAGTGTGATGCAGGTAGGGAAAAAAGCAAATGTAATTCTAACCTTTATAAGCAAAAGGATATGAAGATAAAGACAAGTCAGCATTCCTTTTTATTCTACATTGATCAGGCTGGATCTAAAATTTTGCAGCCAGTTCTGGGAATCATATTTTAGAATGTCATATGTAATACTGGTATATGTCAGAAGAAACCAATCAAGACATAGAAAGATGCAATTGTTTCCTTCACAAGTATGTGAAATATTATTATACAGAAGATGAGGCTAAACTTTTTAGAGTCATTCCAGAAGATAGGATGAAACAATGGGTTTAGATTACCAAGAAGTAGATTTGAATTGGATATCAGGAAAAAATTTTCTAATGGTAAATGCTATCAATGGAACAGACTGCCTTGAGAAGTGGACAATTCATCCCACTGCAGGTATTTAAACAAAGATTAGATGGCCATCTACTGGGGATACGGTAGTAATGGATTCATTCATTGGCCAGAAATTGGACTATATGATCTTCAGGCTCTCTTTTAACTTATACATTCTATAATGTTCATCATACCTTAATTTAGTAGAATTTTGTGTTGTCCTTGTCTATTGATTCCTTTCTTAAAACAGTGTAAGAAACTAGCATGAGTCTACCTCTTTCTCTTACTGCACCCACTCCAGGTGATTCTTAGCAAACAGGTTTGATTGATTGGATCTCAGGATTTTCTCATGCATTGCTCTTTAAAATGTGAATGGAATTGTTGGTCAGAACCAATGGAAATGAACAATACAAGAATTAAAAAACCTTGGATTATAGCAGCAGTTGGGACTGGAATATCCATCACAAAGTGATGTGGTCATAAAACATGACTGAAATCTGAGTGACAGCAGTCTTGGCATTTGACACAGCAGTCACGAAGTGAGAACCACAGGGTTTGACCATGATGTGGGAAGAAGTTAGAATCCAGAAGCACTGAAACTGTGTCCCTGACAAGAAGGCTGGCGGGTGAGAGCTACAGACAGGTAGGCGAATGCTGAGACTGGGTGCTGCAGTGTATGGGCGAGTTGGCTCTGTGAAGTACAAGATCCTCATGCTAACTGGGGGCTCCTTGGGAGAAAAAATGGCAGGAGCAGGAGTGACTTGCAGGATTGTCTATCAACCTCCTGCCAACTTCCCAGATTGTGGAAAGCTAGCATCTCAACTGGCAAAGCTGTGGTAGCCACAACTTTGAGGACCAGTTGTAAATCATGGTTGTTCAGCACTTCACAACTTTGAATGGTCAGTGAACAAGGACAATCTGTATGGAAAAAACAGGCATGGTATATGGAAAGCAGAGAGCCAGTTTGGTGTATGTCGTAAGGCAGCAGGCTAATAACTGAGAGACCGTGAATTCCAGTCCTGCCCTAGGCACAAAGCCAGTTGGCAATTTGGTGCTTGCCCTTCACTCTCAGCCTCCCAAGGAATTTTTTTAAAAGTTAGAACAATTAAAATCAGAATCCAATTGTAGTTCAAGGATGAGTCAGTTTCAAAAGCATAGAATCTTTTTTAAATATGAGGTGATCCTGATGACATGAGTGATGTAGTCAAGTTGTTCAGATTCCTCGTGGGTCCAGGAGATATTCAGTAAATTACAGTAAATTTGCATTTACACTAATGCAAGCTTTCTCCCCATGAACTACAGATATTCCCCAATGAATATGCAAACTTCAGGATTTTTACATGATTTTTAAATCGACCTTATACACATCTCATAAAATGAGTGTGATCATTTGCCATCCTCAAAAGATTCATGACACAGTTCCAGAAGCATAGGACCCAGCAAACCTCCAAATGCCTCGTACCATTTTCCTGGAAAGCCCTTCAGACCAGGAACTTTCCCATTTGGCAAGTGCTCCATAGAATCGATTAGATCCTGAATAGGCAGAGGAGCTTTCTGGAAAAACAATCAAGCCTGACAATAAAATCTCATCATCTGATCAGATAGTTGATCAATTTCATTTAGGTCCCCCTTTTCAGCCAACTATACACTGATTTATAGAAAGGGGGAACAATGATTAGTAATGGGTTCATACTCAAATCCAGTCTAGCTCTCATCCATGATTATTTCAGAAATTGAGCTCTGTTGGTGTTGTTGATTCAAACAATGTACCGGAAACTTATTGGCTTTTTCCATGGACTCCCAATACTTTTAACAACTTGTCTGCAGCACAAGTTTAAAAAATAAGGTTCCTATGATCAGCAAACCTTCCCTTGGGGTGAGTGTCCAAGTTGATTTCATCCTCTATGTGCTCCATCATAAAACGGAGAGTGTAAAACAGTACCTGAAGAAGGCTCATCTTTCGTCTGTTCTCCCATACTTCAGATCGGCCTGAGAAATTCTATGTTGACTTTTTCTACTTATTTATTCTCCTAACAGACAAACATATTTGTATCCCATATAACTAGCCAGACTGTGCATAACAGTGATGAACATGTGCAGACAATTGGTCCTTGGCTTACGTTTGTGATTATTTTACTATTTTATTTGAATCATTTTTCATCTTGCAGATTTATATATGGATTGTATTCCAGACTTAGCTTTACTAAGTGTGCTTTGCCTCATCATTTATTTTAGTCTGTTTATTCACACTTTATTTGAACAGTGGTGAGGCAGGATGAAGTGGCTGGCTGAAAGAAAGTGGCTGGATCTGTGTCAAGGTCATGGATTTTATTTTAGGGAAGGCAGGTGGTTGAGCACAAGATGGGCTGAAGAGGGGAAAATGTCTTGAGGCACCTGTAAAGTGGCACATCCATGTCTTTTAAGAGAATAAGAAAAGAGTAAGAAAAAGCAGAGTGTTGCTTTGAACTGCAGATTGATCTGCCTGCCTGCCTGACCGCCCGTCTCTCATCTATCTATCTATCTATCTATCTATCTATCTATCTATCTATCTATCTATCTATCTATCAAATATATATGCCACCAAATTCAGAAAACTACTCTGGGTGGTTCACAATAAAAAGATATTAACACCATAAATTTGACTATTGAGATTACTTTACAATAACTTAAAATTAAGGCAGAAAGAGACAAACAAGGTATATGTGGGGGAAGGTGCAACTAGCAACTAGTTGAATCTACTAGCCATTTCCATGCTGACATATCCCCACTGGAGCCACAAGCCAGCTGACAGAACCAGGTCTTCAGGCCCTTTCAGGAGGCTAAAAGGATGGGAGCAAACCTCACCTCAGGCAGAAAAGGCTCTTCTCCTGGACTCCGCCAGCCAAAATTCCTTGACTGATGAGGTCCGTAACATATCTCTTCTGCTGGCCCTAGTGGGGCAGGCTATCCCCACTGGGTGAGATGGTTCCTCAGATAACCTGGAACTGTGCCATGAAAGGCTTTAAAGGTAAACAACCAACACCTTGAATTGCACCTGGAGGCAAACTGGCATCCAGTGCAGTTTGCGGAACAGAGGTGTTACATGGGCCATTCTGGGGGCCCCAAGAACTGTCCATGTGGCAGCAGAATGCTGCACAACAGAATGCAGCATTCTGCACCAGCTATAGCTCCCAAATGCTTTTCAAGGGTAGCCCCATGTAGAACACACTGCAGTAGTCCAAAGATGAGAAAAGCAGGGCATGAGTGACTGAGCATCGGGACTCCCGGTGTCATAAATATATTGTAACTTTCCTATACGCCACGTATCATTATGTCACATGTTATGAATATATTATAAGTACATTGGAAGGAATAGCCATGTTTAACCTCAAAGTGAACCCACAAGGCTGGTCATATTGCTGGAATGTGTTGACCAACTGAGTGCGTGAGTGAGGTATGGATGGTACAGTTATCAAGAGCTAAGATTATCAGGAACAGTAGTGGGTATATGGAATGTCAAGGAAATGTATCTTCCTCGAAGTCCAGGAACAGAGTAAAAATGTGCAGTGTTTGGATGTGCTCAAGATAAGATGTACCATAATCATGTTGGGTCTCTGACATATTATACCTAAGAAGTTGGCAAACAAGTTGGGTATAAAAAGAGACTGAGATGATATGGCACCCCAAAGCTTGTGACGACTCTTGGTTGGAGCAGGGGATGCCCTGAGTCGACTTCCCAGCCCACTCTAATACAGATTGGCCACCTGTATTGAGAGTCTATGTCAGTACCGTGTGAATGAGAGTGTATGTAAGTATTGTGTGAATGAGCGTGGATAAGTATTATTTGAATGAGTGTGGATTAACAATACTTTCAGCAACTGATTAGCTTTGGTTGGGCACACACATCGATTAGCCTTGGTTGGGCACAGTTTTTACAGTAATTTATAGTAATTTTATAGTGATTTCGTAAGCTTGTAGTGATTTTGTAAGCTTGTAGTGATTTTATAAACTTGTAGTAAGAAGTAATTTATGCTCATATGTGCACGCTTGCCTTGCTTTTGCCTGAAGAACACAAGAATACAAGAACTCTTACCAAACTCTATTTTGAGTGAGTTGGACTTAATTTTATAACACCGGTCCAGGAAAGGGCGCAACTGGTGCACAGCACAAAGTTGCGCAAAGCCTCTCCTAGCCCCGGCTGTCACCTGCTCTTTCAGCAGCAGTCGCAAGTCCAGGAGAGCCCCCAGATTGCACACCAGCTCTGTCTGGGACAGTGCTACCCCATCCAAAGTTAAGGATATTAAAGTCCTGGATCCTGAAGGCCCAGACCCCCAAAACCATTCAGCCTTGCCAGGGTTCAACTGGATGTTCCCCATCCAGACCCTCAGGGCCTCCAGGCACTGAGAAATGGTAGTGGCAGCATCGCTTGGATCACCAAGGATGGAGATGGACATTTGAGTGTCATCAGTGTACTGGTGATGCCTCATCCCATGGTGACGGATGATCTCACCCATCAGCTTCATGCAGATGTTAAACAGGAGTTGAAAGAGTACCAAGCCCTGCGGCGTGCCACATAGGAGTGGCCGAGAACTGGACCTCTCACTCCCTATTAACACTGATTGGGACCAGCCTTGGAGAAAGGAGCCAGACCAGTGCAAAACTGTGCCACCCAGCCCCAGCCCCCACAGCCAGCCCAAAAGGATACCATGGCCGATGGTATCAAAAGCCACCGAGAGGCACTACCCCCTTCCCGCTCTCACCGGAGATCATCAGCAAGTGTGACCAATGCTGTCTCTGCCCCATAACTGGGCTTGGATGAAACTGAAACGGGTCCAGATAATACATTTCCTCCAGGAGCTTCTGAAGCTGCCATACAACTACTTATTCTATCACAGGGTAGGTGGACCCTGGACAAAAATTGTCCAGGCAAGTGGAGTCCACAGTGGTTTTTAAGGAGAGGTGGACCAGGGCCAAAAAATTAAGTAGGTCCAGACCTGAATCCTTATATTACGTTTCTTAGACTGTTCTGTACATAGTGGTTTTTCAAATAATATGTTCACCGGTATATATTATTAGATCACACTCCTTTATTAGAATAGTTATCAGAGAGTCCGGAATAATATCACTCATTCACTGTGTGTATGTCTGACCCACGCTCTGATAATTTAATTTTATTGTAAACTTTCTATTTTTCTGTGCTGCTCACAAAAGTGAACAATATACTGTACATTATACATCTGTCTGTCTATTAAACAAAAAGAAGGTCCAGGAAAAAGTCCTCTTGCTACATCTTCCATTGGTTATCAAGATCCAGCAATGGGCAATGCAAACTAGAAGGATGGACAGATGTCTATTTAATCTTTGTTTAGAAAAGTCATATTTGACCCTTTGCAGTTTGATTTTTATTCTCTGTACCTAGATTGGTGTAGACAGGGGGGCATTCAACAGGCTGCTAAAGTCATTCTGATGTTCCTTCCTCAATTAGAAGTTCCTGCCTGATTCTTTATACTTTGTGCTTTGTCAAAAGTAGCATTCATCATTTAAAGTCGGTTTAATGAACCATTAAGAACTGAATTGTAAAAGGATCCAGCACCTTGCACTGTCCCTCGGTTTTGTTATGCTGGCTCATCTGAGGGAGAAAGATGTTCTTGTTTTAAGTAGGATCCCGTAATGTTTAGTTTAAAAAATAGCCTTCAGACATTCCTTTATGTTCCACTGTGGATCTTATCTGATATTTTAAGATCAGTTTTATGCTACTTCTGTCCAAGCAACCCCAGCAGCTGAAAAATCCCAATGAAAAAGTAACTACTACAGTAAATAAAAAGATGGGGAAAGAAGGAGACTGTGTGATTTTATGGCATGTGGTGTGCTTGAAGAGCAGACAATGCTTTACACACTGAAATGTAAGCAAAGAGATAGGCATACACGCACACATACACACACACATCCATGCAATCATATGAATATATTGCCCCATGCCCCTCTTAAAAAAGTCACAGAACAACTGTCATGCTCACTTCGCCAAACTTTACTTCAATGTATATATTTTTAGAGTCTGACAGATGGCAATTTGGATTTATATAAAGGAAGATAAAGCGATAGCAGGCGGTGATGGGAAGTCATTGGCCACATCTTGAAGATATCCAAGGTGGCAGACAGAGATGGCATTATTTTCCAATGGTGCTATAGAAAAAAGATAAAATAATAAGTTGATCAAAGTGGGTTTAATGTGTCTTCTGCCGCTTGAAACCCATAAGTGATTCTTGCTACCCTCTTTTCTACACAGTGTTTCCCTTGAAATCCTCTTAGCAATTCTTTGTGAATGCAACCAGTAGGCAGGTACAATATTCCAAGCTACATCCGTGGAGTTTTCTTACTGTCCACAGCACCGTCCTCTACTTCCCCATCTCCCAATATAGCAGTAGAAGGTCGGACAGTGGAAGCGAAAACAGCATCCCCTTTGAAAACGACATGCACGGCTGGCATTCCCTGTGAAAAGGAAACGCGATAGTGAAAGATGGGTAAAGATACCTGGATATTCATCAACATTAGTTCTTTCAATATACCACCTTCTTCTGCAGAGTTGCAGAATTCCTATGGCTTCAGGCAGTTCCAACTGACCAGAGGGATCCGTTTCTGCTGGTCTCCCTGCAGCAGCCCACATCAATCACTTATCGAGCCAAGTCTGATCTCTGGCTGGCATGTGTGAAGCTACTGAGGCAGGAGAGAGGAAACAATCTGGTTCGGCTGAAGGGAGACCTTGCTTTGATTTCTCTGTCTCTCGCTGTTGCCTACTACAATGAATTCCTTCTTGCTAGGAAATCATCCTGGATTTCAGTGGTAGGTTCTGGTGGACATTGTGAATGGTGAATAATGGGAAATAGTTAATTTCCTTTGAAATTCAGGACCTGATTTTCCTCCAGATTTCTTTCTCTTCTCATAATGGTTGTAATAATAAC